>JAGDFM010000574.1:0-20575 GCA_019155715.1 Phytophthora pseudosyringae
TGGAGCTCGGGGACGCCGTGCTGGGCCAGCTCACCAGCGCGCTCGTGTTCGTGTTCGACCACATGATCCCCGCCGTGCACAACGTCGTCAGCTGGGAGACGGACGACATCGACCTGGGCCCGATCGTCCCGGTACGACCAGTTGCAACACCAACTCGATCAAGAGGCGCCCTGTTGCTCACTGTGCTGACATTGCATATTGTTGTTATTCTTGCTGGAAGGAATGGGGCGGCGATGCTCGGCCGATCAGCAGCAAGAGCAAGCTGCTCACAGCGCAGCGGCGTGCGCAGAAGGCCTAGTTTATACCGGGCCACTACGCTGCTGGTGTTCTGTAACCTACCTACCATATTCTACTACAAGAGCGCCATGCAAATACCAAACGCGTGTGTTGTGACGTCGAGAATGAAGCACGCGTGCCATGCAAAACACAAACGTGGTAGCTACGTTATGCGTCGTAAGTTGCCACCCGCCCCCCAGCTCTCCTTTAATTTATAAACAAGCGAAGTTTTCATTCTTAAGCACTTGCTCTATTGACCGATACGTTCGTCGATGTAGCCATGTCAAACTTCATAACTGACGTATCAGATGTTCAAATTCGAGTGTGCTATTTACTCCAATCGTCGACGGTCTCAGTTTTGCTGGCTGAGGTGGATTTGTGAGTACCGGTAGCATCAAACTCTTTTCACTTTGTGATTCGGTGGAGCGTCAGCAGCTGAGAAGCGAATCAAGTGCTAAAATGGTTGCCTCGAAGAAGTCGGTAGGTTTCTCCTGCGAAGTCGAATCAGTCTGATAATTCGATGGAGGATGGAAAACTGAATTGTCACCACTACTTTCATGAGCAGAAGAAGTCCTCGGACAACATCAACTCGCGCCTGCAGCTCGTGATGCGCTCCGGTAAAGTGGCGCTGGGCTACAAGCAGACGCTCAAGAACCTGCGCAGCGGCAAGGCCAAGCTGGTGATCCTGGCGTCTAACACGCCGCCGCTCCGCAAGTCGGAGGTCGAGTACTACTCGATGCTGGCCAAGACGGGCGTGCACCACTTCTCGGGCGCCAACAACGACCTCGGCACGGCTTGCGGCAAGTACTTCCGCGTCTCGTGCATGTGCATTCTCGATGCAGGCGACTCGGACATCCTCCGTGCCATGCCGTCGGAGAATTAGATGGTCGTCCTTGTTCCTCTTCAAAGAATTACGAGGTTTCACCAATTCTTAAACTATTTTTTGTTTTTGTCTTCACCTGCCACCGATGATAAACTGCTGGCTGCTGTCGGTCTCGTGGACAAGCACCACATTCTCAACTCGCAGCGAGTCCACTGAAATCTCGGCCAAGTCGCCCGTGGCGCTGTCTCGCAGCTGTAAGCCCAGCAGAAAGGGAGGGAACTTGCCTCGGTTGGCGATCGCTTCTGCTGCGGTAGCTGCGGTGCCGTGCTCGAGTAACCCTTCCTCACCATGTTTACCCAGAGCCGCGATGACTATGCCACTTAGTCCCACGACGAGGCAGCCGACAATTGCGAGGATCATGCTTGTCGTTGGGATGGAGGCTTGGATGTGCATCTCCTGGAGATTCCCATCAAACTCAAGTGACGTTTGACTAGGAGAGTCCGTGACGTTAAGTGGAAGATGCTGGCGTACCACGCCGTTCTGGAAGATGTAGTAGAGTCCGGCTGTATACGCTGGCTGAAGCGTGTGCTCCATGTACAAGTGGTTCTTCTCCATGTGGTTCAAATGCTTGTCGATCAATATCTCGCAATTCCACCAGTCTTGACCTTGCGTGTACGCGTTGAGAGAAGGGTCGACGGCCTTGAAATTCCGCGGCAACACCATCAGAGACGCTTTCGTCTCCGTTTCCAGCGCTGCTCCTCTGGTCTCCTCGACTGTTGCCGCCAATGCGGTCCACTCGGAAGCGCCTACAGGGAACCAGTACTTGTTCAAATTAATTGGACTGAGCGAGCTCATCAGGATGCTGTCGGAGCTCACGAGCAAATGTTCACTCGTAGTTGAATCCTTGGCGCGCTCCAGTGGAAATCGAACACCGAGACAACCGCTGTCGCTAGCGCACTCAGCGTCGAAAGAATTCGCCAGATCCTCCGAAACCCACGAGAGTCGACCCACAGTGAGCGAATACACCATGCGTGCGTTGATTGCGGTAGTAGGAATGCGAGCATCTTGAGATCGCTCGAAGGAGTCACCTTCGATGCGCTTACCAACACTGACGACAATCATGGACCAATTTGAGCGCTGCTTGCACGACTGCATGACCTCGTCCACTTTGGCGTATCGAAAATCTGTAGTCAAATCTTCCGCTCCGGTATCATTGAGACAAATAGCGAGAGCTTGAACTCGAGGGTAAATTGTTGTCTCCGTCGCAAGGGACCCATTCGTCTTGTATTCTGCAGCATCGGCCATCAGGCACGCCTTTGGGTTGCACGTGTATGCGTAAAGAGAACGGTAGAACGGGTTTGTCCTTGAGGAATTATCCTTTTGTCCTCCATATTTTTGCGTTGGGATTTCGATTGTCAAAGCGTCGAACATCACATTATCTGACACGTCAACATGGGAGAACTCCACCTTTGCCAGTTCGTCTGCAGTGCTGGCATTTTCAGCTTTGTTGAAGTAGTTAACGAGCAACGTCCGGGCCTCACCGACAAAGGTTGCATTAGCAGACAAGCGGGTTGTTAGGTTAAAGTGCTCTGCCATCAGAAGCGGCGCTGAAACATTAACAATCGTGTTCGCACTCCACGCCTCATCGTCAACCCCCCACCAGCCGAGAAAACTATTGCCAACAACCATCGCGTAAACCACCAGATTTGTTGCGGTAGACAGATTCATCGGGAGATTTTCATCGGAAGGAAGGTCCGATTCAACGGCATTCATCGGCATGCTCAACGAAGCTGTTGGCTCCAACGCTCGAGAGACTGCGTACTGCTGCCACGTTCGTGCAGGGAAACCGTAGCTTGCCATGACATTTTTGAACGGATATTGGTACTCGAAGCTTTGATTGCACCAAGTGGGGACTACCTCAACCGGTACAAACAAGTTTCGCATGATGGTATTGAGAACGCTATTTCCGGGGGAATTTTCACGAAAACTGGCATTCCACATTGTTGTCAACAACCCCTCGGCATCCAGCGGCTGGTTGTCGTCATAAGCAGTCTCCATGACGAGGTCGGATGCGATTACCCTTGGATGAATTTTCCCGGAGACCACTTGCATGTTGAGGGCACTAAATCCAGAGTTCAGCAGGTAGCCCACTGCACCAATGATCCCTGTGACGACATATCTGCGTCGGTTCTCATGATCCACGCTGTATTTGGTGGCAATACACACGAAGGCGACGGCCACTAGCATAGTAAGAAACACGTCCAGTGGCTTCATCAACAACACCGTTAGGCTTCCGGAGATGGAGTTGTACTTGTCCAGGAGCCGTTTTTGCGCTGTGGCGTCCATGTCGGAAGATTGAAATGAACCCACGCGCACCCCATCGCTCGCAAAAGGAAACATCGCGCCAATAAGCGCGCACGCCATCGCCAGTGAGCCAACGATCGCTCGAAAACGATGAACACCAATGCGCAGCGTATACTCCGATGAGGGTATTTCAGCATACTTGGACAGTTCGGGACTGTCACGTGCCCCCCCCTTGGACTCTTTCGTGCCCGTCATCGATGCCCCCGACAAAACGAACAATGGTCTGCGTGGAACCACTCCTCGTTTGCCTTGTAGAGCTAGTTTACCCATTGACCGTGTCATACGGAACACGAGCATAATTCCTTCACTCACAACAATACAACTCGCTTCGTTCGATAAGCGGTAAGAATCCATTAGCCATCCAATGGCCTTTAGGAGATGCCCCACAGCCACATGGAATCGCGCTGTGGTCATTCTACCAACTTCTCGTCGCCAACCAGCGCAGATTCTCTAGCGCACTCTGAGCAGTAGTCTTCAAATATCGCCAAGCACTGCGGCTTCCTCAAGTGTGTGACGCAGTATCATCTTGTGCTTTTGCCATACGCCGCTGAAGAAATCCTTACAAGAGTGAATTGCTGTAAATGAAAACACAATCGACCACATCAGTGTTACTACAGGTAGGTTTTCTTCGTTCGTACAATCAAAAACACGAATGCTATGCATTGTGGCTCACTGAGCCCACTCGATTTATAGTGAGATTCTGTAAACACGTTTCCCCACAAACGGAATCTTGGATCCGACAGGCGGCCCTAGATTGAATCCAACAGTATTGTACCCGAAAGATGACGGTTTTAAAGCTGCATTGTCGACGGGAATGATCTCGCATCAGCCGCATTGGCTTTGAGCGACAACAACTATTCTCTCAGCAACTGCGTGCAGCAACTGTGTATCTATCTTTTCCGAGATGGTACAGGTTTGGGTATCCCAGGATCGGTCCGAATTGTGAACAGCAACTTGATTTGTTTTTAAGACTGCTGGGGGCAAACGAAACTGTGGACTTCTTTGAAGTGATCTTGTCGTTCTTAATGCGACGGTTGATAGACCTGCAACCAGTCCGCACAATGCTCGGACCATTGCAGATGGATAGGAAAATGGTGTTCCTGAATATATTTCAATCCCAGTTGAAGAGGTCACATCTGTGGAAAAGTGGGGTGTTTCAAAGGATCCAAATGGCGTGGATCAGTTTGTAACAAGTCTTCGTCACGCCTGCTTGCCGGCGGGTTCGTATAGCTCCAGTGCTCGCTCGGTTGTCATCAAAGGTCGCGCTTTAACCGTATCTCAACTCGATGCAGGCCACCGCAAAGTAGCCGGAACTCGCGACCCTATTTATTAACTCACTCTCACTCTCAACCTCAATCGCTCCGTCACTCAGACAGAGTCTTCTCGCTTGCTCCACTCACGTAGAGGCTTCTCGCTTGCTCCACTTACGTAGAGACTTCTCAACCGTTTACCACGTCTGCCCTTCTGAGCCGAAACGCTCACCGTCCCTAGTTCCCGTACGCTGTGTCTGCGCCGCACCCCGAGCCTCAATTACCCGTGGATACGCCGATCTGCACCTCGTATTGCCTAAGACCCAGCTCGCCACTCGCTCGTCCGTCTAGTCGTAATTCTCCGGCGACGTATCCGCCACCAGCTCGCCCGTCAATTCCTCGTTCACTCTCTCTCTACGGGAACACGCTCGTGTTCCGTGCTCTTTGCCGCGTTGTGTGCAGCCACTTGCGCCCCCCACGCCGCCGCTATCGCCGTTCTCTGCTGCGGCTTGCGCGCTCCACCGCAATTTCGGTTTAAAAGCTCGCCCAACTCGCGTCGGCCTTCCCGACACTCATGACCTTCATTCGTCTTGCTCTTGCAGCCACCAATACCGCTTCGCCCGCTCCGCACCGCTCATTTCCTTCGCCGACCGTTCCCGGCGCCCCTCCAGCGTCAAGATCTCGATCGTACAGCTAGATATGCCGGTTGCTCTTCGAGGACTGCGATTGCTCAATGCCGTCTCCAACCCATCGATCAGCTGCGTGACTTCAACGTGGTCCTGGTCACTTTCCATGTGGCCAGGCTGCCTTCCGGCACGCGCCTCACGGCGTCCACCACCGTCACTAGCTCGATCGCGACTCGGTTATCGATTCAACCTATTACAAATTGATCTGCAACATCTTCGAGTATGCATCCCCTCCGTTATTTTTTTATTAAACTGCTTTGCTTTCTCCATGCACGCGATTAGTAACTTGTTCCAACGTTAACACTCTCGAAGTTTCACGTCGATGTTTGATAAAGAATCGTTGTTCTGCTTTCGTCTTACTGAGGATGCAAATCAACTGCTCCACAAATGCCTTCAATTGGTTACGGACGATACAGCCACATTGCATTCGACCAAGATGGCAGTGAACCGGCAAAATACATCGCCCAAAGATTCGTTGGTACCCTCCGGTCGAGTGGGACATACTTTGCAGAGCGAACTAGCCTGATAAGTTCAGATACGGCTAATTCCCCCTTTTTTATTTATGTTTTAGGATGGCTGAATGTCTTCACCATTGATGCGGTCTCTTGAAGCCCACTCGCCAGAGTTCAATCTTTTTAAGTAACTGAGACGCCATATTTTTCAAACTAATACATATATGCTTGTGCTCCCTGCTAGCCGCCATGTCGAAATGACTGCATTTTCTACTGGGCCAGACATTTAAAGTGAACTACACATATTTGCTACCGTTTTAGGTCTCCTCAAATAACCACAGGAAGGCTTTACAGTTCCTGCCATCAACGCACTTTGTGGCATTTGATCCGGCGCCGTGATGTTTCAGTGCAACAACGCGATAGTCTCAACAGCTCGCTTGAATACAGCCACAAATGCACTCGAAGGAGCCGTAGGCCCTGGGATTCTGACTGCCAAGATGCTTGAGGGTATACTGCTGAGTGCACGACAACGACATGGCAAGGATGGAGCTGGACAATGTGATGAGATTGTGAGCCCCTACGGAAGGATGCCTAGGAAGACTCGCTACCGACACCAGCCTAGCGATTCAGCGCTTTTACAAGCTGGTCTTCGGTTTAAAACTGAGGGTGGTGTGAGACGCAAGCGCTGCAGGAAGCTCGACCCAATGCCGGCTGTGATGCCACGTCTTCAAGGCTTGACAACTTCGATGTCTGGAAATCAAACGAGCGGTGGTGATGCAGCGCTTGAAACGCCGGATGAACAGAATATAAAGAAACTTCGTTCAGGCTTGCAAGAAAACAGTTCGAAGCTGCAGCTGGACGCTGCCCGACTGAAACACGAAATTCAGTGGATTCACGGACACTTTCCCGTCTTAAAACTCGCAAACTCGAAATGTTCGCGTAGTCTGCGCCAACAGCTCTTCCGGAATGCAGTTGTGCATGTCTCGATCAACTTTATGCTGCGTAAGGCGTTGCTGTTCTGGTACCAGAAGTTGCTCGATGTTCAACGCAAGGAGCGACTGCAGTTGGGTGCATCCCGCCAACTCGTCGCAATGTTTGAGAAAGTCTCACTCGATCGTGTTGCTGGCAAGTTTGATTCATGGAGTCGATGGGTTCTGGAGTGCCAAGCTCAGGAAAACTTGGCTGCAGCTGTAACTCTACAGCATTTTGCAAGGTTCCTTCGGGCGCGTCGCGAAGACAGAGAATGTGCTGAACGACAAGTAACATTGAAAAAAGCAGTAGAAGAACTATCACGTAACGCTAAGACGATCCAAAGAGCGTACCGTCGGCACCGCCGAAAAGTGCAACAGCGCCGGTGTGAGGCTGCAGCGCGAATAATTCAACGCAACGAGATGCGAAGAACGGCACACAATGGCTTCAGCAAGCGCCAAAACGCCGCAAAGTCGCTGCAGCGAAACTATCGAGCGCATTCAAAGCGGTGTTCTCGGGAGCGAGCGAGGGCGATCGCCCAGCTTTTCGACAGAAATCGTGAGAAGAACGCACGGTGCATTCAAAGCGCTTGGCGAGGTTTTAAATCGTGGCGCGAGAGCGACTTGCCTGTCCAAATTGTGCGAACTTTAGTCGATCAGGTTGAGTTCCTCGACGCAGTTCTGTCGATTCAACGTCATCTACGCGGATTTCAATGTCGCTTTCGCATCAGGAAGAAGAACTTCAGTGCTGCACGTATCCAAACCTGTTGGCGAGCTGGAAAACGTCGAGTAGACTCAAGAGCGGAGAGACGAGTGCTGCTTTTGCGCCGAGACTTGGCAGCATCTTGCTTGCAACATACATTTCGACGCACGCGGGAAGAGCGCAAGGTCCGTGGTGTTCTTTGCCAATCCACACGTCCGCTGTACTTGCGTGCTCGTCACCTGGGGAACAGTTTTCGTGAACAATTTCGCTTACCCATTGCCAAGAGTGCTATCGTCATGATCCAGTCAACCTGGAGACGACACGTCGCGTGTGAGAAGGAGAAGAAGCGCAAACTCGTTGCAGCCACGACAATCCGGAGGTTTCTGAAGCGCGGGGCTATTTTATCAAAATGGCGAAGCTCCGTCCTAGACGCGCCTCGATGTCGTCGAGATCAAGCAGCTCGCACTCTCCAGCGTTGGATACGACATCGTCACACTCATTCTACCCGACAAACGACCTTTGTTGTGTATGTGCTGGAGCAGATCCAGGCTGCAACGAAAATTCAGCTTTGGTATCGCCGTCGTCGTTGCGATTTGTGGCGAATTCTTCTCGCTCGACTACTCGCTAGTGAACTCCCAAGGTGTATCGACGCCGTGAAAAGAATTGGACGTTGTTGGAAAGCTTATTGTACGAGGAAACAAGAGCATACGCGTCGTGCACGTACATTAGCGGACCTCATCGAGCGACAACGACGTGCTGAAGTTGAAAATCGAGCTGCACGGTTCATCCAGCGGATGTTCCAACGAATGATCGGCAAACGTGATGGCAAATTGCTGCTCCACAGATACAGAATTCTTCTCCGTGAAGACATCAAGCGGAAACAACAGCGAGTTGTCGTGCACAACTATTTGGAGGAGAAATGTCAGCAGCGCAAGAAGAAACAAGGAGCCGCCGCCACTGGTCCACGAGTGTCGGTGCAAAGCTCGATCGGGTCGACGCAAGTTCTCAGTTTGGATAGCTGCACAACTGAAGCGAGCACTTTCTCACTTGATGAGGAGATTCCGTGTGACAGCGGAGGCCAAGGATCGTTCACTGAAGCGGCATCACCTCAGACTGGAAGCCCCGTTCAATATTGGAGCGAAGAGTATCAGCAAGCGTATCTGTACGACCCTGCTACGGGAGACTCGACGTGGCTTTGAAGTGTGTTCACAAAGGCCGATCGCTTGTGAAGATCGACGAGGGTCTCATCACCTTTCCGGGGCGCGCTGACACCCGACAGAGCGCCGTTAAAGGCGACGACCGCGCATATTGCACGACGGAAGACCTTGCAGGTGAGCTCTCCGATACAGCGCACCCTCGGTCTGACAGTGGATTGACCCGTTGGGGGGTCTTCTAAAAGACCCGAACGTGAAATTCATGTGAAAGCTGCCCATGTAGGGAGAGCAGCACTTTGCTACTGTATTGGCTGCGATCAATTGCCCTCCTCGCTTGAAAAGGGTGCAAGTATACGTAGAGCTGCCGGCAATGTGTTTCGCAGCCTGCTGTCAGGTGGCCGGTTTGGCGCCACGTTGAATGGCGACCAAGGCGCCAGCACATGCTCGCCGACCAAACACCTCGATAGGAAGACGCGGAGTTGCCTTCAGATTCGGTGGTCCACACACGTTGAACCTCGCGTGCGCATAGTCGCGCCGGAAAGTGCCTCATCACATTCGACTGGCGCCGCTGGGGCACGAGCTATTGTCTTTGTCTTCGGCCCTGGCAGTGCCAGTGGCACGGCCCGCACCCAGTAGCAGCAGCAGGAAGGCGGTGCGTCTCCGCCCCCTCTCTCGATTTGCTGGCGGTCTCCTCCCGTCCAGCCTTCAGCCGGCGGCGGCTCCTTTTTCTGCTTGGTGCGCAATGCGCCGGCGTCACGGGTCGGGATTGAAGTTCGCATAGACGAGGCGCTTCAAGGAGTCAGCACCTGCGGAAACGGCCATTGGTGCTTGGAAACGCAAGCGAAATTGTATTTTCAAGCAGCACACGCGCCCTGTGTGTGGAGGCTGTCGGCAGTGGCCCCTGCTCGTGCACGTCGGTCGACCTGGGCGCCGCGCGCTGCCGGCTGACGGCCAAGCCGTCGGCTGGCGATTCGTTGCGTCGACTGCAACTTGCACTTCGTTAAACCAGCAGCGAAAGAAACTGCAAGCAACGGACGCGTCCCGTCGGCCACGCGTTTTGATCGGAAGCACCAAGAGCGCCGACGAGGAAGTGCAACGTGCTAGCAACGAACGAATGGTTTTTTTTTTTGGCAGAATGGGGGTCTTGTTCTCGGTGTGGTGATCGAATAAATACGTCAAAATACTACCATGTACAATGCGGCACGACGCGCTCTCCACCCCAAAACGGGCGGATAAATATGCTTGCGAGTGGCCCTACTTCTTCATCTTGCCGCCGTGGCTCCAGCAGTAGCCGCCGGACTTGGGGCCCTTGTTGCAGCCCTCGAGCTTGCACAGGCGCTTGCCGCCGTGGCTCCAGCACACGCCGTTCTTACGGGACGCGTTGACGCAGCCGTCCACGGTGCAGCGCTTGCCTCCGCCGTGGCTGATGCACAGCCCGAGGCTCACGGCGTGCTTGGCGCAGCCCGCTTCCGAGCAGCGCAGGCCGCCGCCGTGCGCAATGCAGAAGCCGCCGGCCTTGGCGCGCTTGCTGCACTCCGCCATGCCGCAGAGTTTGGCGTTGCTGGAGCGCCTGGCCTTGTCGGCCCTGTCGCCGCGCGGCAGGATCTGGCGGGCCTGCTGCTGCGCGTGGAGCTGGCTGACGGCGGCGTCGGCCAGCAGGCTGTTGAGCTCCAGCTCGGGCTGGCGCGGCGAGGCCGCCTTGGTGTCCTGCAGCTGCCTGTACAGGTCCATGCAGTGCTTCTGCACGGGGCTGAGGCGCTCCGGGCTGGCGTCGCGGCTCATCATGACGCCGATGGACGGCAGTCGCGCCAGGCCTTTCTCCTTGAGCGGGGACACGTGCGCGCTGAGCACGTCGCCCATGCCCACGTGGCGCGGCGACCACTCCAGCGCGGAGCTGCTGGCGGTCGTCATGGCGAACAGGCTGGGCAGGCGCACGAGGCTGCTCTTGGCGTCGGGCGCGGCGGCCGCCGCGCGCGACGGCGGCTGCTTCCACAGGCCCGAGTCGAGCTGCAGGTCCAGGGGCGCGAGGACGGTCTCCATGGCTGGCTGGCAGGTGGTGCAGTAGAGCGGAAAAGCGGGAATGGCAGGTTCCCTTGTGTGTGGCGCGGGTGTGTGGTGCACGGCGACTTTCGGCGCAGATTTTGAAGTGCAGCAGACTTCTCGGCCGCACAGAGACGCGGCGGCGACCTGCCCCGTCGCTCGCCACCTTCAACCTTGCGCCCCAAGCGGAAAAAAAAGAAGGAGAATGACTATTACCACAACCTCCACCACTTCACGTTTGTATGTGAAGGAAGAGTGAATGTATTCCGTCCTTTTCTATCGCACAATAATGGAGGGGGTGAAACCCACGTGCTCGGCAAGCCAAAACACCGCCTGTGGTTTAAGATCCGTGTGCGGAGCACGCGGGCTTAAACCCAGGACCAACCATGGTCTCATAGCGCTCGGCCCTATAGGGCTAAGCCCGACAGGGTGGGTGGGTGGGGGGATTATCTGGGCGATAGGTTTCTTGTCGACTCCCTCCTTCTTCAGGATTTGAGGCCCATGACATCGGTTACGATTGACAACACCAGATCGTGTCAATAGTCTCTGCCAAAAAGAAGACCGCCGGACCAAAACGCTGGCAAAAAGGGCCCGGGCGAGGCCTACAGGCGGCAGACTCGGTGCTGCGAGAGCGCTGCGGGCGGTTCCTAATAATACTTGTCGGAAAGTGACGACGGGTGTCCTCGACGCATTACGCTGGCCAAAAGCAGAAGCGAGTCGCTGCAGCCGTTTTGGTCTCGCCATGCTTCAAGGTCGCACCCAAACGGCGCGAATAGTACGCAAAAAGTGTTTACCTGCGATGAATTAGCAAAATCTGGTCAAACTTAGCCGGTTTCGCCCCAAAACGTAGACGGCTCCAGCAACAGGTAGGGCTTCAAGCGCCGTCGACGGCTTTCGACGATGGAAAGACGCACCTGCATTTCTGCACAGGCGGCGTGCTAACGCCGAGCCGCGCCCTGATAACGGCCGCGCTCTGAGCCAATTTCCGAGGGTGGCGCGCCAAAGGCATAGCGATGCGACGGACAGTTTAAACTGATTAAAGCACCTTTAGAGTTGTTTCGCACTTAAATTCAATTAGGTTCGCACGCCAGCCTAGATGTTGCTGGACGTCAGACACTGCGGGGCAGCCAGCACAGCACTTGCAGGCTACATACAAGCTGGAGTATGAAATGGAAGCCACCACTTTATCCATTACAGAACTCCATACGATATCGGATTTTACACGAGTACGTTGCTCACTGTGGAAGACTTATCGTCAATTAGATAAAAGGCTGTGGAAAGCGTTGTGCAACTCCAGTAAACAAAGGCTTCCATCCCCAGCGGCGGTGGCGCCTCAAAGACCGTCGCACATGAAAGCGTTTTCGAATACACCGCACGAATTAGTTCAGCAACGCTTCTATTAAAGCACTGGAGCGCTGTGGTCATTGAGGCTCTTTAAGTAGAAGGAGACGAAGCGCAGTACTCTCTACATGACAACTGCACCAACAGCTCTTTGCGTAGGTCATCTTCAAATCGACACATTTCGATAAAGCTTGTGATAAGTAGTTAAAACACCGATTCGCTCGTTTATCCGCGGCCGTGACGAGCCCGACGCGGCAGTCGCCGAACGCGAACCAGCTGGTTTGCAGTTCAACGTGCTTTCACGACCACACGTCCCCGCGCCAAGTGCAGCGCTCTCGTCAACAAAGACGTTCCCAGTGAGGCGACGCTAGGGCCAGCAGCGCTGGGCGCTAGCAGCGCAGCGGAAACGCAGGCCGCCTTGCGTTTCCGGCTCGCTTGCGGCGCCGGCGGGTTCCAACGAGAGAGTTGTCGTTGAACTGCCTGCGCCGGGCTGCCAGCGAGAGTTGTCGTTCTCGCGATTGCCGCCGCCTGTTGCCGCCGCAACCGCTGTACAGTATCAGTGGAGCTGTGGGTCATGCATGGAAACCAGGTCGTTCTTCCTGAGCATCATGTACACACAGGGGCAAGTTGGCCGTCAAATACCTGCTTGACATAAGGATTTCACCTTGAGCAAGCTGAAGGCAAAACAGAAAGGCGTCTCAAATTGAGACTAATTTTTAGACACTCTTTTTAATCCCGTTCAATTCGTACTTAGTTGGAATCTCACCTTTCGCCCATGCGTATCTTCCGTTTTGACCAGCATGAGACGTCGCAAAGAGCCCCGCGCCGCCATCCACGCCGTCCCTGCGGATGCACCGAGCAATTCAGTCCCCAAACCCGCCAGCAACTTTGCTGCAGCAACCCACTATGCCTTGTCAATTGGCGACGTGGCTGTCATGGTGGTGCTTGCACTGGGGACTCTGCTGGGCTACACTATGACGCTGTACCCTTCCATCGCTGGAGGTGACAGCGGGGAACTTGTGGCGGAGTCCTGCCACTTGGGCGTCTCGCACCCTCCCGGTTACCCTCTCTTCAACATGGTCGTCCATCTGTTTGCAAAGTTCTTGCCGTTTGGCGACACCCCAGCGTGGCGAGCCAACTTCTTCTCGGCTGGTGCGTCACACGACGAGGTTTCGTTCAAGTACAGTAAGCTAATTGCTATTGTTTGTTGCTCTTCGTGAAGTTTGTGATACAGTGGCAGTGGTGTTCATTTACCTGAGTCTGTTGCAGTGGATGGCACCGACTGGGTGGCATGGACGCCGCGTGGCAGCGTTTGCTGCAGCTGTACGTCGAGTTAGAGCATTTATATGATTTTTTGTTTGAAAGACTCATGCGAACTTTGTAGGCTTTGTTCGGGTTCTCGCCGCTTATCTGGACGTATGCGGTCGGAGCTGAAGTGTTTGCACTGAACAACGCGTTCGCAGCGGTGTTGATGTTTCTGTTGCTTCAATATGCGCGTCGTCGAGATTTGATGTCGGCGTTGATGGGGGCGTTCACTTGCGGTCTGGCGATGTGCAACCAGCACACGATTGTGTTGTTTGAGCTGCCCATTATTGCTTGGGTGCTGTGGACCAGAAGGCGAACACTGTGGTGGAAAGAAGTTGCGGGGGTTGCTGGGGTGTTTGTTCTGGGGTTGATCCCGTACATTTACATGCCGATCGCAGCAATTTGGAACCCACAGCCGGGGTCGTGGGGGGATGTTACAACGCTGGCTGGTTTGATACATCACATCCGTCGGGCAGACTACGGCACGTTCCGGTTGTATGCCAGCAATGAGGGCAACGAAGATCTGTGGACGCGACTGTATCTGTATGGGGTTGACCTGTCGGATCGAGAAATCCCATTCCAGCTTGCATTCCCTGTTGTTGCACTGGGTGTGCTGCAAACTCTGCGAGCTAGTACGGGCATGAACTCGAGGCTCGGTTGGTTCATGATAATTATGTATACTTTCTACATGGTGGTTTTCCATGCGCTCGCCAACCTCCCGATCAGTGAAGGACTCATCTACGGAGTTCAAATGCGCTTTTGGCAGCAACCGAATGTGGTCGTGTTCACCTGGCTTGGTGTTGGACTGGGATACGCTGTGCATTTTGTCACACAAATAGTGGGCAACAACTCCAGAGTGGTAAAGTATTCGATTTCTATGCTTCTCCACGTTGCTTGTCTGGCACTAGTCGGTGCTCAAATCTGGCGTTGGCATGAGCTCTGCGATCAAAGCCAAGCGTTTTACGTCAGGAATTACGCCCAGGCGTTGTTGGATCCACTGCCTCAAAACGCTGTGCTTTTCGTGAACTTTGATCTGCAGTGGACGTCATTGCGATACCTGCAGCACTGCGAGCTCAGGCGCCCTGATGTCACAGTTCTCAACTTGTCCATGATGACCTACAAGTGGTTTGCTGCAAAACATGACCACTATCCCAATTTTCATCTTCCAGGATCCAGGCTCGTCCCTTTTGGCTCAGTAGTAAGTACCTGTGTGGTTATTGCGATGGTTTGCAAAGTTTACCTAACCTGCATTTGTATTGGATTTCAGGGCGATGGCTTTAGTATGGCCCAACTTTTAGACGTGAATATTGGTCAGTCTGCACCAAAGGCTGCACAAAAACGCACACGCTTCTTCTTGGGTGGCAAATTGAGCTACAACGACCACGACTTCAACGAGAAGTACACTCTTGTGCCGTATGGGCTGCTTGACGAGTTCCAGAGCTTGTCACTCCCGTCTCCGTCCCTGAAAAGCTGGTATTCTTCGCAGAAAAAAGTCAAGACGATAATACTTGAGCGTCTAACAACGCTTCCTCCTGAAGAAATCTACAATGAAGAAACGTGGGAGTGGACAATTGTAAGTGCATCTACGCCGAGAACTGCCGATCATGTTTTGGAGAATTGTCACTAACCTTGCTCTGGCGTGATACAGGCTCGAGATCACGGAATGAAAGAGCTCAACTGGGCTACGTATCTGCTGGAACGGACTATCGCAGAGGACCCTGACAACCTTTCTCTGCTGAGTGAAGCTGCCAAACCAATGGAATTGTCGTACCAATTCGAGCCGCCCGAATTCTGGACTGCCGCTTCCAATTTGAAAAACTTGGGACTCGCGTACGCACAAATGGTTAAGTCCAACCAGGATTTTACCACCTCGACAGATCCATTTTTCAATGGAGTTGTTGGTGCTGGCGTAGAGGACTCGACAAGGTACTGACGGATGCACGCACGCACATACCTGCCTGAATCGCCCCAATGTCTAATAACACATGTGTCGTCTTGCTCTTCAGATTCAAGGACCGGGCTTCGGCCAGAATGCTCGAAGTGTGGAATGCATGGCTGGAGGTACCGGAGGCAAGGCAAGACCCAGGGTACGAACCGATAAAAAGCGTCGTCCGCAAGTTTATTCCGGAAGAAAAAATGCCCGAGGGTAAGCCCGCTAAACGACGTAGGAAGAAGAAAAACTCGAGAAAGCGAGCTACCTCGACGAAGACTGGCAGGAAGTAGCTACCAAGACAAGCAACCATCAACACCATTTGAGTTTCCACCGGGTCCTGAAGAGTTACTGGTACAGCTTGATCAACTCGTCCGAAACTGCAGACGGCGTGAGCACACCCAGATCTGTGAACATCAGTGCGATGTATCCAGGCGGGGTGTAGTCGAAGAACGGGCTGGAGAACGACACGTTTTTCATCTTCTCGTCCGTGGGCTCACCGCCAGCAATATCGCCCGAGATAGCCGCCATCTGCTTCTGCGGGACGTCACGCTGCGTCAACGGGTACAATCGCGCGAACTTGTAGCTCTCCGCCGCCACGTAAAACTGCTTGTTCAGCGCCTGCGCGATCACCGCAGTGGAATACGTTCCGATCTGATAGAAGAAAACTCGTAAGTCCATTAACCAAATCCACAAAATAAAAAAATAACTTCGTACCGAGTTGACGATCCCGCCGTTCTCCACAACACCCTCGGCTCCAACAATTACAATGTCCACCTGTTCCATGTAGTACGCCACCGCAGAGTCCAGAATCACTGTCGTCGGGATCCCCACCTCCGCCAGCTCCTCTGCAGTACCCACTCTACAAAACAAACACACACACACACACACAAAAGCAGCAATCAGTAAATAAAGAAAAATACTATGACAAAAAAATACAATACGCCACCTACCCGGAAGCATTGCTCCGTCCCTCCGTCACAAACACCGAGAAGTTCTTGGTCTTGGCAGCTTCGCGCAGCAAGGCAATCACCACGCGCGACTTGCCGTGCGTCAACACTTTCTGCAGTCAAACATATCAGTTAAGTACCTTGCCTTCTAAGGTTACAATTAGATATACGTAATCACCCGTACCATGCCGTCGCGGATGAAGTTGTGGCCGACGTCGCTGATGCGCTTGCGACTGGACAGCGACGTCTCGGCGAAGAGCTTGCCGCGGTCGATCAGCTGCGAGCGGCACAGGTCGAAGTCGTCGAACTCCAAGAAGCAACGTGTCACATAGCGCAGGAACAGTTGGCAGCCGGCGGTCGTGGCGATCGAGTTGTGGAAGCGCGTGGCCCGCGCCTCGTCGTCCCCAGCCTGGAAGGCGCGCAGCTGCTGCGCCGCCTCCTGCAGCTCGCCCTCCATCTGCATCATTGTGCTGGCCCCGCTGCGCGTGATCACGCCCGTCAGCGCCTTGATGACGGCCACGGCCACGGCCACATCCGGGTCCTCGAGGAAGCGCAGGAAGTCCGTCACCACTGGGGGCTCCGCCATGTTTATCTGACTGCCTGCCTGTCCTTGGAAGTGGTACGGCGCCAGTCAATTTGTGTGATGGTGTGGTGCACGTAAATGATTGACTTGGTGTTTGTATGCGCAGAGTCGGTTGCGAGTAGTACTGAAGATGGATGGGTTTAGTGCCACATGGCTTCAACGTGGTGGAACTGGGGATGATGCCAGACACGTAAGGTGCTGCCTGCTGCATTTCGAAAACGTCTTGAGCTGCGCAAGGCAGTCTAACCTGAATCGTAGCGGCCATGCAGATGGCGCTATTCGTCACCACTCTGGTGGTTGTGTCGCCTGCATTTCCAGCGGAACAAGAGCAACCTCCCGCATTTGGAGCTCCTCGAAACCATCATCTTTTGCTTTTTGTATCCCTGTAGGGGACTTTTACAGCACAACTTGACTGCAATGACAAAAGGTACAGTACCAGCATTGCTGTCAAGAGTTCAAATTTCCCAGCGCGTAAAATGCCTAAAACCAACTTCTGTTCCTAATATACCAAGATGCCGCCCATTCCGGGCAAAGTGCCTTGGTGGATGGCAACACCTTTTGCACGGGACCCACCTGACGCGCAGTTTTTCGCCGTTATCTCTTCCAAGCCACTGCACAAGATCACGGATAACGTGCGTTCTTGAAGTGTTGACAGGTGAAGAGGGCCTCTACACGATCTGCTCAACGAAGGTACTGTACATGCACAAGAAGATTCCGTGAGCGTCGACGTCGTTTAGCTTCCGGGCGAAAAGCGTCGCTATCTTTTCTCTGTTTGTGGTCGGGTCGACACACAACTTCAGTGGCTCTCTGTGCAGAGCAATCAAGCCCATTTCAGCGACGAACACAGGGGCTACGATTTCGTTGTCCTCTTAACGGTAGGCAAACATACCAATGGCCGGTAATTAGCGCCTGTGGTTTTGGACGTAATCCACAACCATCTTGACAACAGCCCGGTCGTTCAGGGTTTCATTGCCGGTTTTCACCTTGATGTTCTCCGTCGTGTACCCATCCCACCTCTTGAACATTTTTTAGAAGGCTTCTATAGGAAAGTAGACATAAAACTCAAAAAGAAGGCCACTTTTAACAACCTATTGAACATCTTCGTCTTGAAATTCAAGTTCTACACCATATTCCTGATATGAACCACGGCAAAATCGTCGGCGAGGTTGGTATTCACAGGATTGCTGGCGGTGTTGCGGCTCCTGACGACGCTGTTTTCTTTCCAGCGCCGAACAATTTCTTGAAATCGAAAAGCTCTTTCCACAGTAACATCACTCGCCTGGTCCAGGTTCAAAGCTGCAGCCTTCAGAAGTTTGGTTGGCCAGCTACGCCTGGTGTAGCGTTGCATCTTGCAACGAGCGTGACTACAAAAGGGAAATGCTTCTCCTGTCACAGTACCGTTACTCGAGAACGCCCATGGGCTAATAAATAGCCCGTTGGTATCAAGTTCAGCTAGCTCAATAAGAATCGGCATAAGCTAAGCCGCTTTGCTTTGTTAATGCGCGATGCACTCTCCGGAACGCCGGCCAAATTCGCTCCGTCTTCATTCTTCCTTTCTGTAGACTGCCTTGTCAGAACACTTGTAATTGCGTCGTGGAACACATACGTGGTTCTGCAAGAGTTACTCAAATCCGGTATATGTTGACACCTTCGCTAATACAGTCCTCGCTCAAGACGTTGCAGTCATGATCACATTCCGGAGTGATTATGCTTCAACAATAAGAATGCATGTGCCGGGACCATTTTGAACGCAACCGTCAGTCAACAGTCAAGAGTCCAAGATCCGTCTCATACTCTCCATAAGCAGCACCTTGGTAGATTTGTGCGCCAACGTTCACAACCTTCTCACTCTTCAATTGGCCAGCAACAACGCAGCAGCTTGTAACCCTGCACTTGACAGAGAACTCTACGACACGCCATGAGCAGCCTCACGATTCTTGAATCCGTCGCCTCAAGCGTCACTAATACCTTCTCTTCGCTTTTTAGCGCGAAGATGCAGCGCAAGTACGTTGTGGCTCGTTAGTTTACCGCAATGCTGCGGTCTAACGTGATGACATTTGTTATGTCCACCATTTGTAGCTCGGTTGCGTATCTGTAATTCGTCAAGCAGAATGCAACTCGAAACAGTCCAGCCTCGGTCATTGCTGCTATCGACTCATTCGCGGCCAGTAACCTCATGATGAACATTGGAGCTGGCAAAGGTGCCATCATTGACACCGAGATCCGTTAGAAGAAGCCACTGGTCATGGCCGGGATCGGCGCCTACACTGGCTACAGCACAGTGCGCTTTGCCAGCGAGCAACGTGATGCGGCCAAAGCAGCTGGGATCGACTCCCACTACTACTCGTTCGAGTAATCGCTGGAGTTTGCTACCCGTGCGCGTGAAGTACGTTGCTAAGGCGGATAAGATCATGTGCATCACCTTCCGACTCCGCTGACTTTGAATTTCTTGACGATAGATGGTCTCCTTCGCCGGACTGAATGACCAAGTGACAATCATCGAAGGCGCGTTCTCGGACCAGCTCAAGCTTCTGCAGGGCAAGACAGTCGATGTTCGTGAACTCCACCTAGTCCATCCTTCTTCAGCAGCTTCTCTTGCTGATACCCAGCTCACGAACTGTGCCTTGCGTCTCCACGTAGATCTACTTCATCGACCACGACATGAGTCTTTACGTGCCCGACACCGAGAACATCATTGGCAGCGGTACACTTCACCCTGGCTCGTNCTGATACCCAGCTCACGAACTGTGCCTTGCGTCTCCACGTAGATCTACTTCATCGACCACGACATGAGTCTTTACGTGCCCGACACCGAGAACATCATTGGCAGCGGTACACTTCACCCTGGCTCGTTGCTCATCGCCGACAACATACTGATTCCCGGAGCACCGGAGTACCTCAAATTCGTGGATGAGCACCCACACCTCAAGTCTGTCCTACACAAGGTGCCTCTGAAATACTTCAACGGATGGGTCAACGACACCATCTCCGTCGCCACCTACGCCGAGCACTAAGCGATAATGGTAGCAGCTCTCAGTTGCTCCACTGTCGGCTACACCGAGTAACCTCCAGCGTAACCCTCTCAATAATATCACTCCTTCTCTTGCTCCCCACTCTCACCAGCAGCCATGGCGTCCGCCACAGGCTTGGACGCACTAATAATGTGCTGCACCTGCTCTACCAGCCTCGTAACCTGCTCCAGCTTCTCGTTCCTCTTGCCTGCACATTCCCGTCTCGTCTCGGCAGCCACCAGCTCAATTCTCGCCAGAATCCCGTAGTAAAAGTCCACCTCGCCCCGCAGACTCCGCGCCTTGAGTCTCATGCGGGCGTTGTCCCGCAGCAGGTCTTCCTCGAGGCACTGCGCCACTTGCAGTCGGCGGTGTAACCCTTCCGAGTAGCCAGTGTACCCTTCATCTCCCTTGGCCTCTTCTGCAGCTTCTACGGCGACTCCAACGCTGGGAACTTCACCACTGTGGGCTCCAACCTCGGTCTGTGTAATGGTGTGTGTTTGGCTCAGTTTAACGCGCTTGGGTGCCGGCAACGCGCTCTCCAAGTGGCCGTCTCCAGCCTCGAGTAACCTCTTCTTCACGTCCTTGGTTCTCAACGCCCAGTCGGTTTTTCGAGGTCGCACCAACTTAGTCGGAGTGCGGATCTTCGTGGGCGAACGCATGCCAGTCGGCGGGATCGAACGAGCCTTGGCGGGCGACCCGCACTCGCGCGATGCCGACGCATGGTGCTCGGACATCGTCC
>JAGDFM010000575.1:0-20528 GCA_019155715.1 Phytophthora pseudosyringae
AGGCGCCTTGAGCACAACCTTACGAATCGTTCTCGACATCACCTGCCACGATACGCTCTGTACCATACCCAGGCCCTCCCGTTCTAGGCATGATCGATTTGCGTCTAGTGCTCGCGCAGCACTACAGTGTCGATGGATACGACTGTGGCGAAGCCAACGCAAGCGAAGCCGGTCCCACCGTCTCCTGCATATCCTGTGGCAAAGCCGGCTGCTGAGATCGCGGCCAACGATGCTTCGACCGATGTGGACTAAGATTCGGCGTTGAACAGCGACCTCTTCCCCAAGGAAGAGGTCGAAGACTATCCGAATAATCCCGCCTCACCGTAGTTGACGGAGACCCAGCGGACCGTGTATCCTGGCAGTCCAGCCACACTTCGAAGCGCCGCTGCGGTCAAGCGCGCTCAAGGGTCAAACGCCACGATTGTTCCGCCAGTCGGGCCCAAGGAGACCCTGATCATTACCAACGCTGATGTTGATGAGGGTGTCGACCCGACACCGTTGCGGAGCGAGAATCGCGACTCCTTCAGCGAGCGCTCGCGCCATATTCTTCCAGATGCTGAGCATCACCGTGACGCGAAGCGCGGACGTGAGTCGGATCCTTCCGCGCCACGATAGCGGGGGCAGCTGCTGGCTCTCCGCATCTGAACTCCCCATCGAACTTGAATGAGAGCCGGCGCCCAGGGCGCGGTGTCGAGAATTACGCCGAGTACCGCTTGTCCTTCATGAGGACACGGGTCTTGCCCGCTAGCGTAACAAGATCGACTTCAAGGACTGGCTTCACCACTTAGGGTATCCGATTCCTGAGTTCCTGTTCAAACTTTTGCATCGGCCGGAATAGCTGGGTCACCAGTCGTTTGAATGTTTCTGGCGCATTAGAGAGCCCTTGGGGAATAACTAGCCATTCCCACAACATACCACTGGGGGTGGTCACCGCTGTGAGCGGAATGCCCGGTTCGCGCATCAACAGTTGATAGTAACCATCGACCATGTCGAGCGCACTGTAGACCGTGCGGCCCGCTATGTTGTTTTGCAACACGTCCTTCCGAGAATTGGCGTTGAGCTGCATTCAGCTTGTTGTAGGCATGTACCATGCGCCACTTCCCGTTGGGTTTGCGCACGCAGAACGTCGGGGCTGAATGCGGCGACTTAGACTCGTGCACCATGTCTGCGGCATGCTTCGCCGCAAAGAAGGTGTCGATCACATCGACCTGTTCCTTCGGCAGCGGCCATTGGCGTGTAGTACAGTACTTGGTACCCGGTTCCAGGTCGATCTCGTGTCGGACCCCGCGATCCGGAGGCAACACTGACGGTGGGTCCTCTGAGACCACATCCGCGTACTCCCGTAGCAGCGGGTAGTGGGGATCCGCAGGATCTTTCAGGATGGCCGCACCATCACGTTGTTGCCGACGAGAGACTATCTCTTCCTTCAACACCTCTTGGTCCATGACTGACGAGCTATTCAACTCCACGGAGGTCTGCTCTCGACGAAGGAGGACTAGGTCCTCTAGTTCTCCCGCTTTCAGCGACTTGAGAAACTCAACGTAGGAGAGCTCCTCGAGCTCCAGTAGTTCCGACACCGCCGGGTCGGGGTGAGATCCATCCTCGCGGACCACTTCCCGGTAACTGCGTCGACCACGACAATCGCTGGAGTAGAACCCGACGGGTCATCTTGCCTTTTCTCCAAGCGCGTCGACCTTGTACCTTGCTCTGCGGGACCCCCTGCTCGACCACCTTGTGTGACGCGACGAACTCTGTCGGCGCCACCTTCTGCGTGAGCTGCCTCAGCTTGAACGCCCTGCGTCATGGGAGCCACTGCTCGACCACCTATACTTTCAGGAACGCGCACTCCTTCGGCTGTACCGGCAACGTGTCGCTCGCCGCGTGGCACACGGTGCTCATGCACAAACTGGTCACGAGATGAGGAGGGGACATGACTCGCCAAAACTCGATCCGCGAGGGGATGATGACTAGCACCTATGGTGCGACTGCGCCAGTCAATCCACGGCTCATGCTTGGCTAGCCAAGGTATGCCGAGGATCAGGTCGTACCGCTCGTCCATTTTGAGGACAATAAACGGTTCGACCGAGGTTTAAGTCGTCAAAATTGACCGCCAAATGGAGGAGAACCTTCCGTGTCGATACTATCGAACCAGTCGCCAGGCGAACAGACGCGTTGCTATTACTCTTAGAGTCTTCTAAAGCTTTAGCATACAGTGTACTGTTTTAGCCACACTGGCTTTCGTTGCGAAATTGTACGACACATCTGAGTCGATCAGGATGGTCATAGGTTCCTCATACCCCTTAACGCTGGCGGTAACGACCACAAGGTTAGACCTCACGGCCGCCACCGAGAGGCACAATAGTATCGTCTCCGGGACTTGTTTCCCGGACGGGAGATGGCAATGCCATCTGCGTCCGAGAGGAGCGAAGCCTCCCAGCAGGGCGTCCCACGCCTACTGGGTGCCGCCATTTTCCGACAGATCGGACTCAAGTACATTGAGAGACGACGACACTGCAGTGGTCTTACCACGATTCAATCGCCATGGGTTTGTCGGGCAGTTGGGACGGAAGTGCCCCAACTCGTTGCAGCCAAAAGAACGGCAACCTCCACGGCCCTTCCGAGGAGGGCGAGCCGATTTGGCTGACGAAATCTCCATGGGAGTGGGACCTTCGAAGGCCTCCGAGTGTCCTGCGTGGCCCTGCGCAGAGCGCACACAGTGGTCTTCCAGCATGGCGATGTGTACCGCATCGTTGAATGTCTTCGCTTGGCGACAAAAGAGTTCGGTCCGCACCGAACGGCACGGACACCATCATGAACACCGGTACCTTGACATCCTCAGAGAGAGAGAGAGAAAGGAGCCCCGGCCATTGCCGCTTCCAGGTTCTGGAGTTCCATGACGTAGTCTTGAAGGGAACGCTTGCCTTGGTTACAACGCAAGAAGAGAGACCGATGACGGTAGGCCACATTGGCCAACAAGAAATTCTTGCGGAGATTTTGTTCCATGAAGCTCCACGAGTGGAAGAAGCCAGGAGACGACGTCTCCCTGGGCATGACCCACGCGCGTGCTCGATCTCCAAGGTTGGACAGAGCAAAGGCGACTTGGGATCTTGCATCATAGATCTGTCCTGCGCTGAGCGCTCTCTCGATCTCGCGGATCCAGAAGACCAGGCTGTCCGATTCCTTGCCGTCAAACTTAGGGACCGTCATCTTGACCGCCTTCGTCGACCCTGGTCGCGAAGCGAACGGAGCGGGGTTCCGCATAGCGGACTGGGCTGCGTTCTGGGCTTCAGCCCGCACTGTCACGCGAGCAGCTTCCTGCGCTGCAGCGCTGACACGAACAATGAGCGACGACTCGTATTTGTCGAAACGCGCAACTCGTGCCCTCTGCTGCTCGGTAGAGAGTGAGGGGAATCCAGCGAAAGCCGATTTGCCAACAAGGCTGACCATCTTCTCCCGGGTGGCTCAGTGGGCATCAGAGAGATGAGGAAAGTCTTGGCGAGACGGCATCCGACTCCCGGAGTCTTCCATTCTCGAAGAGAACTTGAATTTAGTAGCATCTGCGTCGGTCGCGAGATTGACTACAAGTGCTACCAGGTGTGACGGGAGTCTCACGCACCTTGGCTTGAGGAAGCGTATCTGCTTCTCTGTCGTCTTGTTCTCACGAGGAAGCCCTGCCTTCCTATGGCTTATGGTTCCTGGAACCAAAGCCTTGAGATCTTCGATGTTAGATTTAAACTGAGTATATTTACTGCCACACTCTAGTCCCTATTTACTGTAACTACCTGAATGGTGAACCGTCCTTTAATAACGACAGCCTAATGAATGGCTCAGACCTAACCTACTGATATAGGTTAAGATTAGCGTACTTAGTAACTTCAAATGTGATGCACCCAACTTATGTGGCACACCACATTCGTGTACCACACCTCATTTTTGTGGGACACTTCATTCGTGTGGACCACCTGAGAATCACATTAAAACCGTCGGCCATCCAATGGCGACTGACGCGGCGCGCCCCGTTATACTTGTCCCTCCACACACAGCCCAGGTAAAGAGCGAAGGAAAGCTGCTGGGGATCGCCCAAATATGTAAGTTGGAGACGATAGACATGCAATTCTTCATCAAGGGTAACACTAAGAATCCAGTTGACCGTGTCGGTCACATCCGAAAAAAATCGCGCGCGAGGACGTGACCAATTGCTTGAGGTGGTTAATGCCGCGTCCAACTCTGCGTTGGTGCACGGGCCAAAGGAGAACTCTGTGATGAAGGTGTTTCGGATGGCTGTCTAGGAAGCTTACAAGGAGCTGAAGAGCGTGCAGAGCTATCAGCTCTTTGGCATGGGAACCTCTAATCCGGGTGTGGTGTCGTGTAGACCGGGCCGAGATAGCGACGTAGTTCTGCAAGATTTACGTCGGTCTAACGACGGCATTCCTACATCTGACGCAAAGGTGCAATATCTCTTTGCGACCCACCTGAACTTGCTGCTGCCACCGTTGCCCAACTTTGAAAAGAAGCAACAAATGTATAACAAGGTGAGCCCGATGGAGTTCCGCTCGGATCCGATCTACCATGCGTCTAACGACAAAAAAGAAGAGAAAGCAAACGCAACTAAGCAGGCGCGCCGAAGGCAGCAGCACAACAAACGAAAGAGACCACTACCGCAGCTGAAACCAAAGAAACGACGTTGGTGCCTCAGGGAGGAGGAGCGGAAGCAAACATCGCAGGAGATCAGGATATGGAAGTTGCGGTGCCCAAGTCAGGCAAACAAAGGCGAAAGCGTGCGAGGAAGGAGATGTAAGAGTAGTCAGCCCGAGAGTGCCAGCAGTATTTCAGAATGACCATTAGATGAATTTCTCAAAAATAGACATTCGGGCCAGAACATACCCCTGGCATTTTGAAATCGTGACACAAACACTCAAATTTGAGCAGGAAATATACCGAATCAGTGCACGGGAATAGACCCAGTCGATTTAGAATGAAAGTGTGGACCCGGGCAAGCCAACACGTTTTCTTTGGTAAAATTTGTTTTTGAGGGCAATGCAGGTTTAGATGATCGAATCTTGGCAAGTTCTCAACTTTTTCATAGGTCTGAACGCACCAATAAAAAGAGGATACGCTCATAATTGCGATATGCATAAACGGGATTCGTACTTAGTTTCGCGGTCTCATTTGATATTTCACGATACACGAGGAGGGACGTCATGGATGTCAAATCCAGAAAGTCGGACTTGCTCAGTGCTACAAAAACTCGTATGACGTTAAACGAGAGCGATTAGGTGCTTAAGACCTCGTTAGAATGGTCTAAACAGCACGAATCTACCCAAGAGACTAAAAGATTGGGTAAGCGGCGGGGTCTGGAGAATTCAAACGACACCTTGGCTGGAGTTGGCGGCGTCGGATTATGTGTCCTAAATCGATCCTAAAAGTCATAAAGCCTCCTAACGGATACTGACGAAAATGACGGTATACTCGGTACGAAGGTTAGGACACATACGACAGCGTTAGGCCAGTTAGGACAGCGTTAAGACACCATACTGTCATGTCAACAAAAACATTATTTCGACTGATTACAGAAGTGCTGTCAGCCTACTGAAACGTAGTATAAACCTCTGGAACTGCAAGTTCCGCCGCACGGGCATGCGCCAGTGTGTTCTGGCGACCATGCTTAATGTCGTCCAGCAACGTACGTAGGATTCAGCTCCTGCCTTGGCCGATTCAATAAAGGTCAGAAGACCAGGATGCGGTGAGCAACGAAATTCCGGTTGTATTTCTCCAGTGGATCATTAGTCCGATTCACCATGCTCACGATGTTGCGCATCATCTCACTGGCATTCTACAGGGATATGTCTTAGCGATTCGTCCACGTGCGAACGAAGTACTTCCAAAGATATCCCACTTCGTCCTCGCCCCGGACTCGTCAATGATGCTGCGAACGTAGCGGCGTCCCTGCAAGTAAGGCAATAAGTTACTTTTAATAAAATACACTGATATATATGCGCCAATATTAGTACATACTTCAGGACTTCTGCAGCAGGGATAACAATGAGCACGCCAACCTTTCCGGGCTTCATGGCGTAAGTTACCTGCTCTTTCGAAATGCCCCAATTCAACATCTTGCGCCGCAGTGTCTGCTTCCAATGGAAAAGGCACCCGACGATATTGGCGCGCGAAAACTGCTCAATCATAGCCCTGATTAGTAGGAGCTCAAAATTGCACGTCACAGCACAGGGCTCGAGCTTACGATCGGAGACAATGATGAGCTGCTCCAGCACGCTCCACTACGTGTCTTGCTTCTTGGACGTAGTAGAGCGGTAGGTGCACGTCGACGATAGGGTCGTACACTATCGCGAGGAGTCACTGCGATAATCCATTCGGGACCACCGAAAACGTCTCATCGATGAGCAGCATCAGCTGGGATACCGTCGTCGCAGGGCTCCCGTTTATTGCACTGTTATTTATTGTCAAGCATGACACAGAATTGGTTATTGATGCAGACTCATGTGGACGCTCAATAGATTATTGCAATGTGAAACCCAAACGAATAGATTATCGATGCACTTGACGTGTATTGCAAGTTACCTGGTACTTACTCAACGCTGTCGAGAATGCGTGAGGCCCAGTACGCCGTGTTCTGGCGCAAGAACAGCAACATCTCCAACGAGTATGGTCGAAGCGAGTGACCCGAACGTCGTTCGAGCGACAATAAAAAAACGCTCAACTACGTTCGACGTAGGCGGGATTGTCGACAGCATCACATACACTGCTTGACGCTTCTCCAAGCGACAGCCCTTCTGAATCCGCTCAACAAATGAGGCTTGTCCCTCTTGCTCTGCGTCGTCAGAGGCGTTGGCGCTGGGCGCAAGCGCTAAGAAAGAGACCAGCGAGGCCTCTCGGCGTTGGTCAAGCGCTTGGTCTGGCCCCTAACCACTCACACACAGGCGGCCTCAAAGTGGGGGCCTGGACAATATCAGTTCTCGGGGCTAATATCACAATAAAGAACACAATACGTTAAAATTCGCCCTGATCAAAATGCATCAGCCCATACTCACACAAATAGCGTGCATAAGACGCCCTCGTTGCGATGAGGCTGTCAAACCACACGGAGCAGTTATCTCCCACCAAGAAGAGACACTGCTCCAGGCGCTTACAAAGTAACGGAGGAGCATGGTCCCCAGGAAGGCTCGGTGGGCTGCCGCAGAGTGATCGTCTTCTTCATCATTGACGAGTGGGGCCATGCAGAGCAGAGGACTCTTCGCTACATCGTCCACCTCGTACCGTGCAAAAACGGCAACGTAGTGCTCAGAGGCATGGCTCCACCCGTCAATGATGAGCCCGAAGCGTTCAGGCATTTCTTCTGCAATTGATCGCTCGACTGCACGCGTCACACCCTCTATGCTGCGTGTGAGTGTCTCTACATAGATCGGCTTCAAGGACGTGTTATCGAATGCGCATTTTAATCACATGATGTTAGTATAGACTGCGTTATCGTACCGTCGAGCCAACTTGCTTTCGCAAAACGAGAGCGGTAAGGTGCAGTGGACAATCCACTCCAGTCAGCCAAACACGTTCTGAGCGGTGTGGCGGACGTAGTGCACGACCGAACCCATCTCACCAGGCATTGCAGCTATACCTCATCCGCGAAAGCTGGGTGTTCGCGTCGAACATGCTGCATCAGGTTGGTGAAGCCAGTGCCGGCATCACGTTTCCGGACCGCGCCGCAACGACAACGGTAATACTCGAGAATAACCTCGTCGTACTCGTCGCGACACGGTCGGAAGTAGAAGTCGGCAGCCTGGCGATTGGTGAAGCCGGGAGTGGCAGAGACGCGAGAGCAAGGAACAAAAACCATTTGGGATGAAGCGGTTGGGGTGTTGGGGTGAATTGACAAGTGAGTTGCAATCTCCACCGCACGCTTCACAGGCATCCGCACCAACCACCTCCGGGTGAACTGTCAGGGTCGGACTGTTGGCTGCGGGCCAGTGCCAACATATTACTGGCACGGGTACTGGTAGACCGGTAAATAATCGATATGGACCTGGTTTTTGCAAAAATAGATTATCGCTGTGCAAATATTGCAAGAATTGCCACACCAATGTTTTTTTCGGGAGCGTTGCGTAGTCGGTCTAAGTCCAGGTGAGCAAAGCCAATCATACCGTGCATTCTGGTGGTGGTAGCGCGCATCATGCTGAGCTGCAAGAACAGGCGAGGGTTGGACTCATCATCACAGCGCACAGGGATCGTCTCAATCGTGCGGTAGGCATCGCCTCATGTGGTATCTCGGCGGGTGCTCTTGGTGCTGGTGACGCCGTTGCCGCGGGGATACCTTAGAACTTCGCGGTCGGGTGCTTGAGCTGGAGGGCTTCGTACACTTGGTCCCACATGAGTCCAGTGGTAGCGATAGATCGTTGACAGCACGTTCCTGGAGTGACAGCGACAATGTCGCGGCGAACATTAACAACGTCCGCCATGACCTCTTGGCCGCAGCTGGGGCGGACCTCCTTCACGACAATGCCGTCCTTCTTAACGACAAGCCGAGCGGTGCAGCCAGCGCAGAACTTGGTGCAGTTGTAGTACGTTGTCTCCGTAGCAGCGACGGTGCGCTTTTGGAAGAATGGTAGTTCTTGTGCTCAATGCGTAGAGTTATGACATGGCAATGAAGCACAGAACGCAGCTGCTTGGCGAATAAACCCACTTCCAACCTGTGGGTTTTTAGGACTACGTGTCCTATAATAGCAGCGATTCCTTAAAACCGATATTCCTAATTAGAACAGTATGAGGACAGTAATAAAATACCTCCTATAGGACAGCTTTAGGACAAAAAGTGCAAGCTATCACGATAAATTACGGCGCCATTTAGGACACTTTAGGCATTTTTGAATCCCTGCAATTTATATCCCAAAAGCACCAAATAGTAACCGAATATGCGTCCTAAATTCGGTGGTAGTCATTATTTGCAAATATTACATTACTTTCCAATCCGATGTGGCCGTTCAAGCTGCCGCTGCTGCAGCGGTCTGTAGCGCGCCTCAGGCGTCCTGCAGGGCCCCCAGCTTCACACCGTCGCCTCCGAACGCTCTCAGCAGCACCGCTCAAGGTCACCCACCAACTTTCGCCTCCCTTTCGCCTCCACGCGCGCAGCTTCGCGAGCTCGTCCGACGGCTTCCGATGCCAGAACTGCGGCCAGACGTTCGTCAAGTGGCAGGGCCACTGCTCGGCCTGCTCGCAGTGGGGCTCTGTGGTGGCCGCCAAGGCGACCGAGCCGCTGTTCCGCCAGTCGAATGCCGCGTCCTTCACGAAGAGCAAGCCGAAGCGCGCGGTGGCCTGGTCCAGGACGGGCCAGGACGCCTTCGAGGAGGACGCCCCCCTCGCTCTCCGCATGAACGAGGTCGAGTTGGACTCGTTCGTAGAGCGGATCGAACTACCAGAACGAGAGTTGGTAGGGCGGAGAGCTTTAACCTATTGGAGGATGGTCGAGTGCAAGCTACTGACGACTGCTTGCTGATACAGAACTGGGTGCTAGGAGGGGGCTTGGTGGCCGGCTCGTTGACGCTAGTGGCGGGAAACCCCGGAGTCGGCAAGAGCACGGTGCGGCTGCTGCATTGGATGCTGTGTGGGGCTACTTGCTGACAGGAATTTATTGTTTGGGTCGACGTTTGTCTCGCCACAGCTCGCACTGCAAATGGCGAACATGCTGGCGAATGGACCAACGATGCGTGAGCGTGGAGTGCTGTACGTCTCGGGTGAAGAGAGTGTGCTCCAGGTGCGGATGCGAGCAGAGCGACTCGGACCTGTGAGTGACAGTCTGTTCGTGGCGAGTGAGACCAACCTGGACTCAGTGTTCCAGTTGCTGGAAGGAGGAAACGGACGTAACACGGATGGCGATGATTGCCAAGGATTTGGTGCTGTGGTGGTGGACTCGATTCAGACCGTTTACGCAGAAGATATTCCCTCCCCAGCCGGCACAGTGAATCAGGTGAAAGAGTGCACCCTTCGCTTGCTTCGGCTGGCCAAGTCACGCAATGTACCAGTTATCTTGATCGGCCACGTGACCAAAAGTGGCGAAATCGCAGGTCCCAAGGTGCTTGAGCACATTGTGGACACCGTCGTGCAGCTAGAGGGCGATCCACAGAGCGCAAGACGGTTTTTGCGCTGCCAGAAGAATCGCTTCGGCAACACCAGTGAGGTCGGCGTCTTCAACATGACCGACGAGGGCCTCCAGCCGCTGCCGAATCCTCTTATGGCGTTTGTGTCATCGCGCGATGAAGACGATGATGACTATCCTGACGACGGCGAGGAAGCCGAAGCTGAGCCGCTTGATGGATGCTCTGTCACTATTGCTATGGAAGGCAAGCGTCCTATCCCCCTCGAAATCCAGGCCTTGGCGAACCGGACGCAATACAACATGGATGCGGCGCGCGGTGGTGGCCAGTCCTTCTCGCGTGTGCGTGGCGTAGGCGTAGCGTTCGACAAACTGCTGCTGCTGTTCGCCGTGCTGGAAAAGCGCGCAAGAGTCTCCTGCCGCAACCAAAGTGTTTTTGTGAATATCGCGGAGGGCTACACAATTCAGGAACCTGCGGCCGACTTGGCGCTAGCGGTGGCATTGGCCAGCTCTGTTCTGGGCCGTCCTGTGTTGGAGCGTACCGCATTCCTAGGAGAGGTATCGCTGTCGGGCCACGTGCGACCAGTCAAGATGCTTGAGTCGCGGCTCACAGCAGCGCAGAAAATTGGGCTGGAGGTGTGCGTCATTCCTAAGGAGCACGATCAGGCCACGCGTCGTGCTTTACGTAAGAAGTTCGCCAACACGATAACTGTGATCGAGGTATCGACGCTGCTACAAGCTCTGAAGATCGCGTTTCGTTCTCCGACGACCGCGTCGTTCTTGTCCCAACCCGACGGAGCTTCGGCGGCGGAGGAAGGAAGCAGGCTCTAGTCTGCGTTGGTTCCTCGCGAAATGCAACATGTGTAGTATTTATTCCTTCACACACACGCACGGCCGCAGGACGACAGCGGTCTTCTCTCTTCTGCCGCGAGTTCTCCAACCTGTTCTCCCTCTCCTGAGTTGCTCGTTCGTGCCTTTCGTTTTCCTCTCTCTTGCGCATTCATTCACCTCCGCTTCAAGTTACTGCTGCGTTTGCTTTTGCCACCGACCAGAGCATCTAGCGGGAGACCCAGCTTGTCTTCCAGCGAGATGGAAGGGCTCGCCTCCGCTCGCTTCTGCGGCATCTTGACGACCGCCTTGGGCTGACGTGCAGCCTGCTGCTTGACGTTATTGCTGCCCGTCTTCTTCCCTTTCTGCTTCGAGTTTTGCTTGGGTCCGAGCACGCGCCCCGTCTTGAGCACTGTGCGGTTCCCGCCCGCCGCCACTTTGGCGTGTGGTCGGTGGGTCGCGTGCAGCCTCTTGGGGTTCCTCTGCGGCGCGTCCAGCTCCACTGCGTCGCGGCACCACGTAACCCATGGTTAGAGTCAGTTAACAGGCCTCCACAGAGTCAGGAAGACAGTTGCACGCACGCGTCGCGTGCATGGCCTTGATCTGCTGCGCCGTGAGGTGGTCGCCCGCGCGCAGCTTGCGCTGGTAGAACTTCTGCAGCGCCTCCTCCTTGTTGGACGAGATCTTGCCGCCGTGCCACGCGATGCGCCGCACGCCGCCGCCGCTGCTCACGCTCGGCGGTGCCGAGCTCGCCTTCACGTGGGACAAGACGGCCACGCGCTGCATCGATAAGCGATTTCCTTCACGTCCGATGTCGATTTTGGGGAACTGTTCGGCCTGCGACCGTATGCTATTGTCCTTGGTGTGGTGTACACCATTTAAACTACTGCCACCGGACAACCGGCATCTCTTGTGACAGCAAATGTACATTGTTGACACCAACGCGTGTCTCCCGCCACAATCGTTTGACACTTTCGAAAAGATGGCGCGTAGGACGCAGGCGCCGCTCAAGGCGGTGGCGAGCCAGCCGGACATCGAGGATCTGATCAAGTGCGAAGCTTCAGACGCAGCTGCGGCCAATGCGACGCCGGTCTCCACGCAACACGACGCTGCGCGGCATGACTTCAACCCGCAGGAGCTGGTGGCCACACGAACGGAGCTGCTCGCTTGGTACGACGCGCACCGCCGGAAACTCCCGTGGCGAGGAGACCCGGCGCCGTATCTGACGACGGCGACGCACACGAGTCAGAAGAAGCAAGAGAAGGCTGCAGCCAAGACGACGGCATTGGACGCGTTCCTGAAGACGGAGGAGACGGAGGATGTCCAGAGTGACGAGGTGCAAGAGGAGGCTGCTGCAGCGGATGGTGACAGTGCAGCGAAGCCGAGGAAGGTGGCGCCGTACGAGACGTGGGTGTCTGAGATCATGCTCCAGCAGACGCGCGTGGACACCGTTGTGGGGTATTTCTTGCGCTGGATCGACAAGTTTCCGACGGTTGCCGCTCTAGCTGAAGCGAAGGAAGAGGTGAGAGGATGATGCGGCTGTATGCGCTGGAACGTAATTAAAATTGACAAGGCTGTGGTAAATTGGTTTGTGCTTTGTAGGATGTGAATGCGTTGTGGGCTGGACTTGGGTATTATCGCCGAGCTAGGATGTTGCACGCTGGTGCAAAGTACGTGGTAGAGAATTATGGTGGCGAGCTGCCGTCCACTGTTGACCTATTGCTGAAGATTCCGGGGATCGGGCCTTACACAGCAGGTTCGTCGTTGTGAGTAGGCTCTCTGCTGCGCTTTTGTTTTTCGCCCAGCTCATATTTGTGCATCAATGACAAAAGGAGCAATAGCATCCATCGCTTTCGGGATCCGCGAGCCATTAGTAGATGGCAATGTGATTCGCGTGATGGCCCGAATGCGAGCTGTAGGAGCTGACCCAAAGAACAAGCAGCTCATCAAGTTTTCGTGGAAGGCAGCGAAAGAGCTCGTGGGCGAGTGCGAGCGCCCAGGCGCGCTGAACCAGGCGCTGATGGAACTTGGAGCGACAATGTGTACAGTTCAGGTAGTGCATGAATTTGTCGCCTTACCTATTTTTCGATGGAGTGGGTTCTTATGCGTTGCTGATGTTCGCATTCACTAGAATCCTCAATGTTCGGACTGCCCTGTCAAGTCGGTGTGTCTTGCATTCGAAGAGGCAAATACCGGCAAAGCCACAGCTGAAAGTGCTTCAGCGAAGTCGCCTGCTAGCAATTCTTGCTCGACTTGCGACTACACACGTGCTGTGGAGTGGGATGAAACTCAGACCGAGGTGAGTTTGGTAGCATTCGTCTTGACATTGACCTCGTTAACAACTAACTGGCCGCCTGCTGGTTTGCTCTCGACTATAGGTCACCAAGTACCCACTGAAGGCGAAGAAAGCCGAGTCGAAGAATGAGGCCATCGCAGTTGCTGTAGTATCCTCGCCGTGCGACTCGCCATCTGAGGAAGCAGAAGCACGGACAAGGGGAAAGCGTAAAGCTTCGAAGAGCATTGAGACCGACGTTTGTCCTTCCGACTGGAAGTTTCTCATGTCCAAGCGGCCCGAAGGCGGTCTGCTGGCGGGGCAATGGCAGTTCCTCCACAGCAAGGTGTGTCCCGATAGAAACGATTATCTACAAGTTGTTGCAGTTGTCTTACAAACCGTTGCCTGCACAGATGAGTGATGGCGACAAGATCCCGCCATATTCCAAGCGGAAGGCGTTCATGGACGCCCGGCTCACCGACATGTTCGGCAAGTCTGCGCTCACGGTGTCGCCTCCTGAGCGCCGCGACCTCGGCGAGCTCACGCACATCTTCTCGCACGTGAAGCACCACATGGGCGTCGAGCACCTGCACTTGACGTCTCCGCCCGAGCTGCTGCCAGCTGCCGCGTCCGACGAGCTGCGCTGGATGACCGCGACGGAGATGCGGCAACTGGGCATCACCACTGGCGTCAAAAAGATCCTGCAGCTCGTGCTGCACCCCGACAAGGCCAAGCCCAAGACCAAGTCCAAGGCCAAGCCGGAGCCTAGTGCGACCAAGCGACTGAAAACCATCGCCTCGTTCTTCAAAAAATAGACGGAAAGCATTGCCTGATCCAATCTGACAGTTTCTCAAACTGTATTTTTAACTTGATCTTCCAAAATAGGGGAGGCATGCCAAGCTGAGGGTAAGCATTCTCACAGTCCCAAGAACACGCGACAAGGCCAAAACCATCGTGGCAAACTACTTGCCCGAGCGAGGAGGAGCTCACCAAGAGATGGAGGGCGCGTACGTCGACGTGACCCCGCGCGTGGTGGCGCTGGAGATCGACCGCGACGTGGAGGACGCCAAGACGCCCGAGCGCGTCATCTACTTCCGCGACCTGGGCTCGGGGGACATCCCGCAGGTGCGCGCGCTGCACGAGGAGTGGTTCCCCATCCGCTACAATCAGGCGTTCTACGACGGCGCGGCGCAGGGCCTGTGGATGGAGACGGGCGGGCCGCTGTTCGCGCGTCTGGCGATGGTGACGCAGCCCTCGCCCGACTGGCAGACGCCCGTCCAGCCCGATCCGGAGCAACGGCGAGACGAGCACATCCTCGGGGCCGTGACGGCCAGCACGCTGCCGCTGAGCAAAGTGGACGACCCGGACCTGATCGCCCCCGACGACTGGGAGCACTCCCACATCATGTACATCTTGACGCTAGGCACCCAGTCGTCGGTCCGAAGGATGGGCATCGCCTCGGCGCTGCTGCAGGAATGCATCGCTCAAGCCGGTCGCCAACCGCAGTGCGGAGCGGTCTACCTCCACGTGAAGGCAGATAACCTCAGTGCCAGACATTTCTACGAGAAGAACGGGTTCCAGAACTTGCGCTACTTGCAAGGTACGGTCGGAGGCTCAGCACGAGAGTGCAATGTGTGTGTGTGTGTGTGAGTGAAGCTTGACTCGGTGAATTGTGACCGTTGTGGCTGTAGATTACTACGTGATCGACGGAGTACGGCATGATGCGTTCCTGTACATTCACTATGTGAACGGCACCGCCCCACAGAGCGGCTGGTTCGACCTCATCACAAGGTACGCACAGACATGCCTTGGAGATGGTTTTTCTGGAACGACACTCACTCAATTCGCGTGCTGCGTGGTGGCCTGCGCGCAGACCACTGTTCGCGTTATTTTCGATCGCTTCGTTTGGCTGGAAAAAGATCCTCGAGGGATTCACTGTGGAGGAGTTTGAGGACACCTCCACTGAGAAGCTCGCCAGAACCGTGCCCTCAGCACCCCCGGAATCGGCGAATATAGTCCCCGTATGATCGAAAAGCAATGTAATCCTGAACGATATGTACTCTAAACATCATTTTGCGAGCTCCAGTTGAAGTGAAACTAAGGATAGACTTGGTCCGTGGTGAAGCTGGGGCGGGAATGTAACGACGAAACGGAGACCATCAGCGACGAAGCAGGCGGCCCGATTCATTACACTTTAGCCGGTTCTCCGTCGATTGCAACGCCTGCTTGAACTGTGAGGAACCATGAACTTCCAGGATTTGCTCAATGAGGTCGAGGACGCGATGAAAAGCCCACGCTCTGGGGGTGGTGGAGGAGGTCACCCTGTAGGTGTGAAGAAGTACACCAACGATGTGGACACCTCCTCCAGAATCACACAGCCTGTTAGTAAAAGCCGGGTGCGTTTTGTCGTCGATGTCCATGGTGCATGCATTGATCACTAACGAGACAAGCTGAACAGGGCAAGAATGAGCTGGACGATCTTTTAGACATGCTCGGTGACGAAGACAGCAAACCTGCTGCCATTCACCCACGACCGATGTCATCGTCGAGAGCGGGCGCATACAACTCGTCCGACACGAAGACCTCACGAACTGAGTTTCAAGCTACCGGCACTAAAAAGTTAGTTTTGTTAGCTGTCACCATTGTGCTCGCCACTGCTCACGTGGTCCATTTTGCTGTATGGTAGATGTCCCCAAGTGCTGCTGGATGGAGGACGAACCAACCGTGGTCTTAGTACCGCGTTTTCGTCACGGAAGTATGAAAATTGCTCACGTGTTCATTGTTCTGTGCTTGGCTTCAAGGATTGCGAGAAACTTACAAGTTGAGCTTTCTGGTCTTTCATCAGCGTGTGTTCTAATCTCCGCTGCAACGAGTGCGACTTCACTGTTGTGCAATTCCCCGGCAAGTGAGTCACGACCCGAACACAATCCGAGTTGCGCTTAGGCCACGCACGAAACTCACAACGAACGTTGATGTACTATAGGAAATGGGATGCCACTGCCGACTACATGTTCTTCCGTGAAAATGTGCCTAACGAGGCAAAACTTCGCGTGAAGATGGAAATCGCTCCAGGTAAGGTTTATGATGGCATATTGACTCCCGACTCTCGGTCCAGGTACTGAGGTGCGCTTGTGGTTGTGACGATGTAGACTTTGCGGCCTACGCATGCCAATGCAAATGGCTTTCGATCAGCTCACAGACTCGAGTGGACAACTGCCAAGTGAAATGGTCATGTGCTGGACATTGAAGCTGACTACAGTACTACTGTAGCAGCCGAAAGCTGTCTCCAACGTCAACCACATTTCACAGCATGTTATTCACGAGGAGCTAATAAATAATTGCCAAATGCACTTCTTCCCCTCGATCATGGGCGTAGCTGCAGTTTTGGTTGCGACGCGATTTCGCTCTCCAGAACACGCTGGAACTGCCGGAGGTCCTCCTGGTTGGGAGTTTTCGTCCCGTTACTGGCGCTGATCGCATTTGTGTTGTTCGATCCTAGACGGAATAGCTGCTTCCATACGGAAAACATCGCATCCGGAGAACACTTCGATCCGAGTGTGCATTCAGAAAGGAGGGAATCGATTGTCTGCAAAAGTGACAGTACAACGCAGTCGGATTAGCTACAGCTTAGGACAAGCCCAACAGTATTGAATCCCAGTGCGTACCGCAATAGCTGCTCGACTGGACACACTCCACGTCAGCAACCGATAAGCCCAGTAGACGACCAGTAGAGGGTGGAGGTACTGCTGCTCCACGAGGAACTTTTGAATCTCATTCCAGTATGGATCTTTTGTCCGTGCACTTTCCAACTCGTACGGATCGTAGAGAGCTGCACCTGGCACTTGCGCATTGAAGATTTCTCCGATTCTAGCAGCGCTGAAAGCCCAAGAAGGAAGTAGCTTCTGATACGTTTCCCTAAGCGCAATGTAGTGCAGCATTAGCGATCTTTAACCCCGTAAGTAATACATCAACGTACACGACGAACTCAAACTTACAAAGATGACGTGCGAGGTGCGGACATGCTCAAGCTTGCCATGATTTCGCTCCTCGAGAGCAACGCGAAATCCGGCTGGGTTGGGCCACTTGGATCGCTGGATTCATGGATAGCAGTCCACAGAGCTAGATACAGGACATAATCACGCTCTTTGCCTAGGTGGTTCAGGGCTCGAGATCTCATAACCTGCAATGTCAAGTTGTAGCAATAGAAATATTCGTTAGGTCAAGCATTGATATCACTGGAGACTTCCAGAACTTACCTTCCGCATAGCCAGTGCTTTTCGTTCTTGTGGGTTTGTGGGTGTTGGACACGAAGCGATTGCTTCCGTTATTCGCCGCAGTACGTAACCAGCAAAGAGTGTGCCGTGCCGAATAAAGGGCAACAGGCTCAGCACTCCTCCCCCGCGCAGCTCAGTTTGAATAGCTGGTTGACTATCCGAACCTGACAGAAGTTGGCTCAACTTCTGGAGTCCCTCTCCTTCGCTGAATCGCCGCATCTGAGAACTTGATTGAGAATTCTCGGCCTTCACAGCGTGCCAATTTACTTCTTCCAAGTGAAGCCGTTGCAAAACGGAGGACAGCCTCTCCGATCGTCCCTGGTTTAATGCTAGATCTTGAGCACCAACACGAGGCAAGGGACTAAAAACATACGTTCCATACCGAGGCTGAGAGAAATTGGCGTAGTCGGCTCCGAACTGCTCTTCACTGGCAAAAGCAGCACCACGCTCGAGTGAACCTTGCAGCTTCATCGATAGCTGATATGCGGGGCAGCACGTTGTGGAATCCATAGACAGGAGAGACCACGAACAGGACGAGCGATTCAGCTCTAAATAGCGTGCCAAACGCATCAGATCGTTTCTGCTTGGGGAGGTGAACATGGCATCTGCTACTACTGCGTGTGGTTCGAGTGCATCCAGCAATTCGTACAACGGATTGGGCTTCAGAGTGAAATACTGCTGCTCTTTTGAAGATGCCGCCATCCCATCTTCCTTCGCAGTAATTCCGTAAAATGGCACCCCCGCATGTGAGAACTGCTGATACAACTCAACCAGGGAGAATCGTGCGTACGCATCGCTCGCTGTCGCTGAGTGGCAAACCGGATAAATAATAGCAGACGGCACCAAGGATACAACCACCAATGGTGCAGCAAGTCGTCGTGAGAGCAAAATGGCTGCTTCCAGCCCAAAATTTCCCTGCATCACGCGCAGTGTGTTGTGCATCCAGTACACAACAGGCTGGTTTTCCGCTCCTATGGCACTCGCCTTCCTGCCAGAGTTTCGAGGAACAAACCACAACTTCCGTCGCTCCTCGAGCTGGGGTGGCCACTGATCGTAGAGCGTCGGATGGTTCACAGGTTTCGATGCCTCACTCTCAACCTCCACCACTGGCTGTCCACCACGCTTCACACTATCCTGCACCTTCGACGCCGCAGCCTGCTCCTCCACCTCACTCTGCTTGCCCAGCCAATCGCTCGCTCGCACATTCCGCCTCAATAGTTCTAGTGGAGTCTTTGCACCAGTCGCAGCTTCCCACGGAGGCGTCATTTCCACACCAGCAGAAGAAGTACAAGATTGCGTCTTTTCAACGTCGTCATCGTTCACCTTCGCCGCGGCACTAGAAGCTGTCACCACGACGTCTTCACCAGCAGCAATGGCTTCTCCATGCCCCCCTTCTCTCTCCTCCCCCTCTGCCTTGCTCTGCTCTTCACCGCCAGCTCTCTCCTGTCTATCTTCCGTCTCCACCTTCTCGTCCTTCTCCTCCTCTACACCTCCGCTGTCCGCGCGTGTCCGGATAAATGCGTCGATAGCGTCCAGCTGGCGCAAGAAGTTGCAGCGTCCAATTAGCAGCACAAACCCACAAAAATCGCAAATTATCCGGCGCGTACCATGCCTGGCGAGACCGGCTCTGGGTGCTCATCCAGCACGCGCACGAAGCCGCCGGCGCGCACCCTGTACAGGCGCAGCGGCATGTCCACATGCGGCAGACTCCCTTGGGCGCGCTGCTGCTCCAGCGTCGCCAGCTGCGCCGAGATCCGCCGTGCCTCGGCCGCATCCGGCAGCGACATGGTGACGGATGGATAATGCCTGTACCGGTACCGGTTTCTGGGTACTTGGGTTCAAAACCCGACCAAACGGTTGGTTTGATTCCATCTATTTGACCGGTTTTTGATATTGTGTTTCATATCCTGAGCGGAAATGGAGGCGAAAGACGACTACATGGCGCTGACCTGCCGCGTCTGCGGACACGTCCATCGGCAAGTACGTCACATACACGGCGTGGAAGAGGATGAGGAGACCACGCGCTGCATTTCGAGGGGTCGAACGCTGCATTTCGTTCCGAATTAGCGCCTAAATCGTCGGTTTCCTGCTTGGTACAGAGCGTCAAGTGCTTCATTTGTGGACATATCGGCAAAAGCCGCTCGTACAAGTGCTTCAAGGTGGAATCCACCATTTCATAGCAGTGCAGTGGTAATTCTGGCAGTTCGCTGATCTTTTCGCTGCTTGGCGATGGATGTAGATGATGTTTACAGCGTTCGAGTTCACGGTGCAGCCGTTCGACTGCCAGGGGCAGGACAAGTCTGTTGCCGGCACGGTTGCAGCTCTGGAGCGCGCCAGTCTGGCCTTGTGGACATTTGTCAAGATCCTGCGTGGAAGGATCTTCCCCAACATGGCGAAGGTGCTGCCGGACGACCCGACGTCGCGGCATTTGGTCGCGTTTGGTGAGGAAGGTTTGATGTCTCAAGGGACTGCAGCTGACAGAGGTGCTAACGAGGTGTTATGTCGCCGAACTTGCCTGCCTGTCTGTAGTCGGCGATGGACCCATGGGTCTCGCTCGGTGGCGCCCTGCCTCTGAGGAGAGCGGCAGTCAAGTGGCCATCATCGAGCACTTCGGTGTCGTGGAGAGCAAGCGGCGGCAGGGCTACGCGAAGCGGTTCCTCCGCGCACTCGTCGAGGTTCGGTCATTGGTAGTTGCAAGCGCTCCTTGCGCTAGTCAGCTAGCTGACAGTTGACTCTGTTGTGTTGCGTTGCAGGACATCGAGGCGGTGTACGCGCAGCAGCCCACGCACCCGCAGGCGCTCGTCGCTTACGTGCCGCAGAACGACTCGTTCGCGGCCATGAAGCTGTTCCAGTCGGTGGGGTTCCAGCCAGCGTCGCAGGTGGAGGTGGTGGAGGACAGCTCGTTCCTGCGGATGCGGATGGCCTGGGGCTGCGGGCGCTCCTCAGAGGCTGCGAACGCCGTGGAAGGTAGCAACTGATTGATAGGCACCTGTCGGGCAGGGAAGACGCTGCAGTAGTAGAAGGCGAGCGAAGCGATGAGCTGGCGTTGCTTAAG
>JAGDFM010000576.1:0-19830 GCA_019155715.1 Phytophthora pseudosyringae
GTGCACGCGAAGTGTGTGGGCCACGTCTAATCAACCTGTGGGAGTGCGTCGGACTTTATACTTGATATGGTGGCTGGTCAGGCTGGCCATATAGACCTATAGACAATGTTACTCTAACAATACATTAAACCTTAAAACTGGTGTTTTTGCATATTCCACCGCACACTGTGACGTCGAAGTTGCACTGCTGGGATCCAGCGGCTGACCCAACGACATATCGGAAATCTCCTCGAAGCCAGCAGACAGATACTCGAGATGCTGCGCTCCAGCTCCCTGCGCGCGGCCTCCGCGCTCGCCTCGCGCCGCGCCATGTGCGCCACGCGCGCCGCGTCGTCGCTGCCGTCCTTCGCCACCGTGGACCCGGACTTCAGCGGCACCAACCCGACCGACGGCTTCAACCTGGTGAACGGCAAGTGGACCAAGACCGCCAAGACGGAGACCCTCGTGGACCCGCTGAACGGCGAGGCCTTCATGACCATGCCGCTCACGCAGAAGGACGAGCTCGCGCCCTTCGTGGAGAGCATGACCAGCTGCCCCAAGCACGGCCTGCACAACCCGCTCAAGAACGTGGAGCGCTACCTCCTGTACGGCCAGGTGAGCGCCAAAGCTGGCGCCATGTTCCGCGAGGAGAAGGTGGCCGACTACTTTGCCAAGCTGGTGCAACGCACGTCGCCCAAGAGCTACTTCCAGGCCCGCAACGAGGTCAAGGTCACGGGCAAGTTCCTCGAGAACTTCTCCGGCGACCAGGTGCGCTTCCTGGCGCGCTCGTTCGGCGTGCCGGGCGACCACCAGGGCCAGGCCAGCCACGGCTACCGCTGGCCGTACGGCCCCGTGGCGCTGATCACGCCCTTCAACTTCCCCATTGAGATCCCCGTGCTGCAGATGATGGGCGCCCTCTTCATGGGCAACAAGGTGCTGCTCAAGGTGGACTCTAAGGTGTCCATCGTCATGCAGGAGACCCTGCGTCTGCTGCACGAGTGCGGCATGCCCTTGACGGACGTGGACTTCATCAACTCGGACGGAGCCGTGATGAACGACCTGCTGCTGCAGATCAAGCCGCGCAACACGCTGTTCACGGGGTACGTTTGCTATCTGAAGATGTTGTTCCGACGATGCAAGTGAAATGGTAGCTGACCCAGATGTTTAATGCACTGTGCTGACGATTTGCAGCTCGCAGGCTGTTGCTGAGAAGCTCGCGAAGGACCTGAGCGGCCGCATCAAGCTGGAGGATGCTGGCTTCGACTGGAAGGTGCTTGGCCCGGACGTGCGCGACTTCGACTACGTTGCCTGGACTTCCGACCAGGTATGCTGGCTTATTTCCGACGCATCGATTGTGTTTTCCATTCTAACGCTAGCTTTTTCCAGGACGCGTACGCTTGCTCGGGACAGAAGTGTTCGGCGCAGTCGGTTCTCTTCATGCACAAGAACTGGGCGAAGGCTGGTATTGAGAAGAAGCTTGCTGAGCTCGCTTCCCGACGAACGCTCTCGGACCTAACCATTGGGCCCGTCCTGACTGTCACTACGAAGCGTATGCTTGACCACGCTGCGGCTCTGCTGAAGATTCCGGGTGCTCGTGTCGCCTTTGGAGCGGAGGAGCTGGAGAACCACACGATTCCGGAGAAGTATGGTGCCGTGAAGCCCACCGCTATCTTCGTTCCGCTCAAGGAGTTTGTCAAGCCCGAGAACTTCGAGCTTGTGACCACGGAGATTTTCGGCCCGTTCCAGGTTCTGACTGAGTACGACGACAACGAGCTCCCGCACGTGCTGGACGCTCTGGAGCGCATGAACGCTCACCTGACTGCTGCTGTGGTCTCGAACGATCAGGACTTCACGCAGGAGGTGCTGTCGGCCACGGTGAATGGCACGACCTACAGCGGTATCCGCGCCAGAACCACCGGTGCGCCTCAGAACCACTGGTTCGGCCCGGCCGGCGACCCGTGCGCTGGCGGTATCGGCACGCCGGAGGCGATCAGGCTCGTGTGGTCTTGCCACCGTGAGATTATCAACGACGTCGGCCCCGTGCCTGCCAACTGGACGATCCCCGAGGCCACCTAAAGCGTTTGCGGTATGACTGGCGTAACTCAATAAACTTGCAGATCCAAACATCTCCTGAATTTCGTGCAGTAGGCTGTGAGCCCAATAGCTCCGGGTTCAACGCAAGGACAAGTCTGTAGTGCAATTTTTATTTTGTACTGTAGCATGAGGTGGGTATCCATAGGTGGAGCAACTAAATTCGCTAAAACAAACGATCAACTGAGCAAAATGAAGCAAACTGCGCACACCATGTTACGCATCAAAAGGAAATCTAGTTACGGTTGAGTGTGAGGACGGATCGCATTTACAGTTCCTCCAGCTCCCAGGCTGAAGTTTGGTTGGCTTCGGCCTCGGACAAAATCTGTTGCGTGGGCTCGTCTTCCGTCATGGCCAAGTCGTCCATCAATTCGTGCAGCTCCACGGCCGGAGCACCGACATCGTCCTCCTCCATGGCGTCGTCGTCCTCCACAGGCTTGACCGGCTTGGTTTCATCCTTATACAGGTTGATCTGCGAACGCATATCCTTGTCCTCTTCAAGCTCCTCCAGGAACTGCTCATAGTCCTGCTCTTCCTTGGAGAGATCAGCCTTGCGAACGGGGCCAGCCTGCTCCACACCCTCCATCTTCTTCAGCTTCCAGTTGCGAGCGCGCTTCTGGATCCGGCGCGGGAACATCTTCTTCACAAGCACCACATCGGGCATCGATATACCCGACTGCACAAGCGGCGCCAGGTCAGAATCGTTGAACACAGCAGACGTAAGGTCGTAGCCACGAGCGAAATCCCCAACGTGCAGAATCATGCCAAGGTGGCTCACAGTGCGGAATCGGGTGTCATTCACGCCGAAGTCAGCGTCACGGACAACCTCCAGGTCAGCCAGTCGGGTCTTGCGGGTCACACGAATGGCACGACCACCGCCCGAAGGAATCGCCATCGGGCTCGAGTCCAGAACGGTGAAGTCCGCCATGGCCTTGATCGAGCGCAAACCTCGGAACGGGTAGCGCCAGTACTTTTCAGAGTCGATCTCGGCCACTTGGGTGGTGAACGGGTCCACAACGTGAATAGAAGAGGTGACAGACTGCACGAGGCACAGACACGACATGTTGCCCAGCATGCGAGCCAGCTTCACCGGGAGCACCACCAAGTCGTCCTTGCACACGGGCGCGATCTCCACAGCGTACGTGAACTTGTAGTTGTGCGTGTTGCTGTGGTTGTCAGCGGAAATGAGCTTCTTGGCCGTCTTGAGCTTCATGGGGACCGACTCCTGCAAGAAGTCCACGAAGCGCAGCGCGTGGTTGCGCTCCGAGAAGAAGAAGTCGACGCCGTCCGGGTGGGACTCGATGTTCGTGGTCTTCTCGTGGGCGCGGTGCTTCAGAACGAGCTGCTCCAGGAAGAAGAACGTGCGCTTGTGGTCCACGCGCTGGCGCACCTGCACCACGGCGCGCCACGACTGGTTGGCGAACGAGGCCTGGCAGGCGTCGCACTGCTGGTTGCGCACCACGAAGGTGACGACGAAGGACTGCTGCATGATCATCTTGCTCATGACCTCCTTCTGCACCGTGAGCTTGAGCTTGAGGCGGCGCGAGTGGGGCTCCGTCCAGACCCAGTTGGCGTCGATGAGCTTGACGCGGTTCAGGTTGTTGATCTTCTTGAGGCACATGGCCAGCAGCTCGCGGGACTCGAGGTCGGCCGCCACCCAGGGCGGACGCGACCAGCGCATGCAGCCGCGGCACTGGTGGATAATCACCTCCTTGGGGATGCCCTCGGTCACGTCCACCTGCGACTTGAGGCAGCTCACGCACGTGTTGGCTGCGTTCGCCACGATGGGCGTCGCGCACATGCAACAAAGACTGCAGGCGACGCAGCAAACGGTCAGTCAAGAGACCATTGAAGTATTTCGTTCCGCTGCAATTGATAGGCGTTAAGAGGCTTACATGATGGGCATTTGGCTCGACATGGTGCTCATTGTGACAGCAAGCAGGTGACAAGCTATCGGCGGTCGAAGAGCGAATGGGTGGAAGCGTTGGAACGAACGCGGCCCAGGCCAATGGAAGCGTGCTCTGTTTTCGACCAATGGTGAATGGCTACACTTCCTTTTGGCGAATCATATTGACCACCGTTGCCATTGGCCAAAACCCTGCCGTTGACACACAGCCAGCGATCAGTTGGCAATTTTCCCGACCAAAGAGACCACTTGACTCGAGTATGGACGGCGGAGCGACCCCCGCGGCCGGCGCGGCCGGCACCAGCGCCAGCGCGGCCATGATTAAGGACCCGGAGATCAAGTACATCTGTGGCGACTGCGGCATCGTCAACTACCTGTCGGCGCGCGACCCCATCCGCTGCCGCGCGTGCGGCTACCGCATCATGTACAAGGCGCGCACCAAGCGCCTCATCCAGTTCGAGGCCCGGTAAACGGACAGCGAGGGCGAGCCCAGCGAGCAGCTGCGACGCCTTTTTTCTCACCGCAGCAGCTGAGCAGGACCGACGGACGCCGCGTGCGCGCGCGCAGAGGCTTTTCATTAATAAATATGTTGGAACGCGGAAGCTGCTGCCGTTGTGTGTGTGCGTGTGTCTTGTTCAATGGTTGGTGAAGGGAGGAGGAAGTGGTCTAGTTGATGAATGCAACGTGTCTACTTGGTGGTCGTCATTGTGACTGCTGCCCTGCGTACAAATCTATCTAAGCTCAAAAAACTGGCGGCGGTCTACATGCCTGCGAGGGCGAACTGCATGAGCGCCGGAGACTCCTTCCACACGCGCAGCGCGCGCTGCTGCACGCGCGTGGCGTCCGCGAACAGTGCCAGACGCTCGGACAGGCAGCGCACGTACTGCACCCAGACCTCTTCATGCGTCGAGCCGAAGAGCTCCACCAGCTTCTCGAATAGCTTGCGCACCTGCGCCACATTGACCAACGTCGCCGACGTCTCGATGTCCACGCACAGCAACAGGAACGCGTATGTCTCGGGAGAAGGGAGGAACTGCTCGTCCACCATGAACTTGGTGTACAACGCGCGAACCTGCTCCAACGACGGCTGCGAAGTGGCGCTGGCGGCCCAAGCCACGTACTGCTGGCGCAGAGCGCTCCAGCGAGCCGATCCACGCTTCTGCGCACCGAGGCCGCTCTTGAATGCCTTCTCGATAACGCTCGGAGACTCCGCGCTGCTAATCAGCAGCTGAAGGAGGCGGTTGTGAATTGCAAACTGCGCGTCGTAATCCTCCGTAGCAATCTTCGTCAGGGCTGTTTTCAACACCGACACCGCAGCGGCCAACGGGTTTCTGTGCGAGGTAGCGGCCTTCGAATGAGAGCCACGCGAGGTGCGGCGACGCTTAGCTGAGGGCGATCGACTCGTGCTCTCTTCTTCGTGGTCTGCGTGGAGCACGAGCTGGGACTGCAGCAGCCACACCTCCGACGACTGTGGCAGACACTCGTCGCAGACCTTGCGCAATACCATCAGCGCATCGTTCGTACCGTCCGTGCGGTGGATCAAATCAACATATTTGATAGCGAGAGACGGAGAGGAACTGCTCGAGTCCGAGATTGCAAACTCTTTGAGCTTGGCGCGCGCATACTCAAGCAAGAACGCCGTTTGACTGGGCGAGGCCAGACGAGTCACCATCCACTCCGCGAAGAGCTCCTTCATCGAGACGGTGTCCAGCTGCGTCACGCTGGTCTCGAAATTGTGTACGACCATCAGCTCAGCCTGCCGCTCAGCCTCGGACACATCAGCACCATCCACCTCCGACGACTCGCCCAAATGGGAGGCAGCGCTGCCCTCAACCGCCAAGAAGGGGCGCAGTGCCTTAGCGGCGTGCACCACTTCGCTCTTCGGGAAGCTCTCCAGGCAGTCCTGCAAAATAAAGTCCGACAACTCCGCAGCCGTCAGCGAGCCGAAAAGGTCACGAATCTCCACAAACGTGAGTCGGAACGCCACGTCGTCCGGAATCGCGGCCATCGCGTTCGTGTACACAATCTTCGCAATAGCTCCCTGCAGCACGAGCTTCCTCGCCTTCATCTTGGCTGCAATCTCCTCTGAAACCTCCTCCTGCTCCGCGTTCTTCTCTTCGGGAAGCTCGTCAATCAGCACGGTGGATCCGTCGTCCACAGGCTTCTCCACCTCCTCGTCCAGACGCAGTACCTGGCGCCGCATCGCCAGCTTCTGCACGTACAGCAGTTCCAGGCGGAAGTACTCGATCCAAAGCTTGTGGTTGTGTTTGTTGAGACGGATAGCGCGCTGCATGAGCACACGCGCCGAGTCTACGTTGAGATTGACGCCGAACTCGTAGGACGCCGCCTCGATCCAGAGCTCGGCGCTGCGCGGGTGCGACTGCAGCGCTCGAGAGAAGACGGAGGACAGCACGCGGCTGCTGCCTTCCCGCTTGCAGAAGGCCACGTACTGCAGCCAGAGCTCGACGCTGCCGCGGTGCTTGAACAGCACGCGGTCGAAGATGTTGTGCACGCGCTTGGCGCCGGCCGTGTCGCCCAGCGTGACCTTCACGAGGGCCAGGCGCTCCTTGCGCGCGGCCCGCAGTGCGTCCAGCTTGAGCTCGTACTCGACGTAGCGCATGGCGTCGATCTTGCGCAGGGGCACGCGCTGCAGCGAGTACTCGAAGCCGCGGCGCTTGTCCACGATCTGGCGGATCTCGGCCGCCGAGAAGAGCTTGCGCGCCTGCAGGTCCTCCAGCTCGGGGACCATCAACTCCATCGTGATCTGCACCTTGTCCGCCATGGTTGAGCTGCTCTCGATTCGCTCGAAGTCCCTGCGCGGCTGCTTCCCTGTCGACCTGTAGCTCCTGGGCTTCCAAGTCGTCGAATGGCAATATTGGTTGGGCGTGGCGTGAATCGCACTTAGCCGGGTGTGACTGCCACATATGTGGTACCTTTGAGCGCGTGTGGACGGACAAGCAAGGAGTGCGTCATGTTCCCGGAGGACCGCTTCCACCCGCTGGGGCCGGACGCCGACCGCCTGCATGACGACCTGGTGGAGGCCACGGAACTGGAGAGCACGCCCAAGACGTCCAAGGAGCTGGGCTCGGCGCTCGTGCTGCACCAGTTCCTGCCGGCCTGGGACGTGCAGGCCTATCTGCGCGTGGCGGGCATCCGTCTGCACGTGCACAACTCCAAGTACCCGGCGTACGAGGCCACCGGTGCGCGCGGCAATTGCAGGGGGGTCACTGCTATGGAGCAGTGCAATTAACTGGAGCTTTATGCTGATGACAGGTGAGCTGCCGCAGCTGAGCGATGGCAACTTCTTGCTGCCCAAGGAGGAGATCATCATGCACCTGCAGACGGTGAGTTATCGTGGGGGTTCGTGGCGTTCTCGTTTGCCGGTTAACTGATGGGTTTTTTCCTGTTTTGTGTGCTGTTGTTGTTGCGCTGCAGTTCCACAAGGACATTGACGAGTTCTTGAGCGACGCGCAGCGCAGCGAGTCGTACGCGTACCGGTCGATGCTGTCGGAGAAGCTGCAGCGCGTCATGCTGTACTGCCGTTGGGTGGACTCGGCCACGTACCGCGAGGTCACGCGCCCGCACATGAAGCACCACATCCCGTTCCCGCTCAACCTTTTCCTGCCGAAGAAGATGCACCTGGATACGATGGAGCAGCTGCGCCTTTACGGCATTTCGACCAAGGAGCAGGCGTATGTGCTTGCCCGCGACTGCTACACGGCACTCAACACGAAGCTGGAGAGCGCAGGCACGAGCTACTTCTTCGGAGGCCAGCCGAGTGCTCTGGACGTTGCTGTGTTCGGGCACATTGTTGACGCAATGGGCAACGCGCAGCTGGCGGCCACCGTGCACCAGCATGCGCCACTGCTCATTACGCTGGCAGAGCGCATCCGCGACGCGTACTTTAATGCTCCTGGTGAGCAGCCCACGAGTCTCAGCGAGGACGCTGTGCACTCGGAGAACCAGCCCAATTACTTCAGCACCACCTCTCTAGACAGCGCCTTCATGAAGAAGGTGTCGCCGCCGCTGCAAGTAGCTTTCCTCAAGCCTTACCGCAGTCTGGACTGGAGTCGCCGCGAGCTCGCTTCGGAGGTTACCCAGAAGAAGCGTGAGAAGGAAGCTGAGAAACATGCGGCTGCAGGCGAGGAGCAGGACAAGGCTTTCGAGAAGGGACCTCGTAACGTCATCATTGGCGCTATCGCTGCGTTGGTATTGTACGCCGTGGCCGCGCTGCCTGTGGCTGTGCAGTTCGGCGATGACGAGGACGAGGACGAATATTACGAGGACGACGAAGACGAATATGACGACGACGAATAGAGAACTTGTTGACGTTTGCACTGCACATTTTGCCTGGAATTGGTGCCAACCCTGAACGATGTAGGGTTTACGTGGACGCTGGTCTTACGAGGACAAGAACGAAAAGTAAGTCTGCTACGGGCATGTGCGAAATAAGGACGAGGCGAGGCTTTTGCTGATTGAGTTCTGCATGCAGTGTTCCCGCTGTCGAATCAATTTCAATAACTTTAACTTACACGGTGCCATGTACAAATAAAAAGGCGAGCAGGGTGGTTGCTCTTTGCATGGTTGCTTCTTGGTCCATGCTTGAGTCGGCGAGCGCATTGTGTTGTTATCATAGGTCCACGGTATCGTCTGCAACATCCACGTCAGCTACTTCTGCATTCTTGCGTTCGTTGTACACAACAGATGAAACACGTACCTCCCGATATAATGTCGACTGTCTGGTCAAGCAATTCGTCGTCTGTTGGGTCAAGAGCGGATAATGATACCTTCTCGAGCAGTCCATCGAACCGTTGCTGATCATCTAGAGTAGATAAGTCCTACACACGTAAACGCATAAAAGACAGTTAGATGAGGTGGACTGGTTGGGGCGCCCATGGAGAAATCCGGCTCGTACGCTGACGCTGTTGAAAGAGACCATTGATTCGACGGCACTTTTCCACCCCTTCTGCATGATCGCCTGCCGAGCTTGCCGCTCCTTGTTCGCCTCCAGCTCTTTGGTGAGCAATGCTTGACCAGGAGATGGTGCTGAGGATAGCGTCATGCCCTGCTTGTCGCGCTCCTGTAGCATTAGTCGAAGTCGTTGCTGATGGAACAGCTCGTATGCGGATGCATGGCCTTCCGTCATGATCATCTGAGACCGCGGAGTCTGTGAAGAACCCCACTCTTCCCGTGGTGTGTTCAGCCCTCTTCCTCCAGCACCTGCTGCCGCGGCAGCAGCCGACGAAGGAGGAAGGCCAGAATTGGGCCCGCTAGCTCCATTGGCCCCACCACCAGCAGAATGGTTGCCACCGTTTGCACCAACGCCACCCCCGCTACTTGTAGGAACAATCATAGTCTGCGAAGCAGTTCCGGAAGGCGTACCCAAGGACGCAACACGAGGATGAAGCGGTGCACCGCTGAAACCTTGATGCAGAGCAGGTGGATGCTGCGAGTGATGCTGATACTGTGCAGTTGCCATTGCCATCGCCATAGCCTGCGACGAGTACGTGGGTGTCGGAGGCATTGACAACGACGGTTGCATTGAAGATGATACCTGACAAGCATGAAGCCAGAGTTAGAAACGTAACCAAGAGCACCGTAGGGAAGGATTCACACAGCTCATCGCTTGAGCACTGTACTTACCGGCATGGACATGGACATCTGCATTTGCATCTGCATTTGATTTGATGTCGGGAAGTTCGTCGGCACCACGTAGTTTGGCATTACCCCCATATTTTGCTGCTGCATCGAGTATCCCGGTGAATACTGGTACGATGGCGGCATTTGCTGGTGCTGAATGTGCTGCTGCGACGGGTGTTGTTGTAGCGGCATTTGTTGTGGCTGGATGTTCACGTTATATCCTCCGTCCGCCATCGCATATTGCGGTTGCTGGTTGGCGCTCATCAGTTGGTTGGGGTTGCCTGGGTACATGGCACTACCGGCATGCGCCGCCGAGCTTGGGTGAAAGCGCTGGCTCATCTGGAAATTGTGGATCGACGCGGCAACGAGGTCATTCACATTTTGCATCGTATTGCTGGGCCCACCCATCGCCACTGCCATATCTGGATGCGTAGGCGGAGCCAACGTCTGCGAATTCTTCACAAATACCATCGTTGGCATGTTACCTACACAAGAACCCGCTGCTGAAGAAGGTGCATCGGTCACAGGTTTGCTTTCCGGTACAACTTCCCACTCAGTCTTCACAGTCGCGCTCGGTCCTGTCTCTTTCGCTTGGGTAGCCGCTGCGTCACGGTCTTTTTGCCGAACCGGGCTGGCCATAGCAGGTTTGGCATTGGGTCGCTCGGTATCTTCTGGAAAAGACTCCGCAATACTCACAGTAGCTGCTGGGGATGATGCTGTGGCAGCCGTAGGCGTTTTGTCTTCTTTTGAAGCAGCGCGTCGTCCACGCATTAGCGATTTCCAGCGAATTTTGACAGCGTCTTCGGTTCGGCCCTGTTGACGAAAACACCCACGCATTCCGAATTAGACAATCACGTCCCTGCTTCATTAAAGGATTCCAGTCCAACCTTGAGCTGCTGCGCGATAATGGACCAGCGGTTGCCTAGCTTTGCTTGCATCTCAACGATAATCTTGTCTTCGTCCTCCGTGTAAGATCTGTTCGAATTAAATAATACGAAATAACGATGGTTAGCATCGTATCCATCGCAGCGAGATAGCTAGCTATCTCACCCCTTATTAATGTTGGGGTCCAAGTGGTTACACCACCGTTCCCTGCATTGCTTGGACCTGGGGCGCAATAAAAAAACGATTAGCACGCGTCATGTCTTTTCCTTGTCGTTCTATCAGATAACTCACGTTCGCCCGGGAATGAGAGAGGCAACTTGTCCCCAATTCTTCTTGCCTTCTGCCACCAGCTCCCGCAATTTTCCGTCTTCTTCAGGTGTCCAGTGGCCCTATTCCACACATGCACCAAGCATGAGCGAGCTGGCCCAACGCAGCATCCCAGCATCAAATCTACCCGCAAGTCTACCTTGATCAAGCCTGGTTTGAGCACTTTAGTCCACCGCTGCAGACACTGTGTGTGGTTTCTTCCCGGCACCTGGTCGGCAATGGCCTTCCAATTACGCTCTCCGCTCCTCTCGACCGCCAACCTCAGCGATTCGTCCTCGTGCTTCGACCACCGTCTCGGATTCGACTTCTCCTTCGCGGGCGGCGCTTGCTTAACGGCATTTAAAATCAGATGGGCCCGTGGGACGCCCATGCCGCTGCCCCTCCGATCTTTCACCATGAGCTTGGCAGGCTGCGCCTGTGGTCGCTGCTGCGGCGGGGTCTCCTGCGACGAGCCAAGCGAGGGCGACGCCGCCGAATCCTCCTCCGTGCTGCTTCCCTGCATCGAGGACGGCGGGGAGCTCGTGACCTGCTTGTGGCGCTGCGAGGCCGGCGCGGGCAGCATCTTCTTCAAGCTGTCGGTGCGTCCGCGCTTCTTGGGACTCTTGGCCGGCAGCTTCTGCACCGGAAGGTCGGCGTCGTCCATGTCCACCTCGTCGCTCGGGGCCTCGTGCGAGGCGGCGGGAGACAGGACGCCGCCGGTGTTGGAGATGGACGTCTGGTCCAGCGCCTTGCCCAGCTCCGTCAGCTTGGCGGAGCTCACGGGCGAGCCTTCCACGGTCGCCATCTCTTGCGTCTCTTCGGTCTACCAGGCCGCTGGGCTCGGCCACAAAAGGCAGATTGGCTTCAGGGATGGACAGGAGACTCGCGCGCTACAGGGAGCGACGCTGGTGCTGGTGGGGTCGAACTACTCGCTCGCCTGCTTGCTCCCAAGGGGTGGCCGCCACTCTCGTGCTCGTGCGCTGTAGCTTCCCTGATTGATTTCTCTCCCCGTGGAACGACAGGGCGATTTACAACATAGGTACATTGTGTACTGCACACCAGATTTGCTGTCGTCTAGCATTTAGCTTCAACTTGCCGGTATCGTCCGCCATCTACCAGCACAGGAGCGTCGCTGTCTCCGTCAATAAGAGCTCCAAAGCTTTCGCAGCTCAACGCGGCGGGATGGCAAAATATTGTTGGGAAGGGGGGGGGGGAGACCGGTTGCTACTGCAGTTTTCAGGTTTTCAAGTGAATTTGGGTGAAAGTTGATTTTTAGTTGCTGGGGGCTTAAGTGCTTCAAGCGATCACGATAGGCTCCAACCAAGCCTTTGCCAACTTTATCTACACTAGCGAGAGCGGAGCCGCCGACACCGACGCGAATGAACTCAGCAGCCGCGCCGCCTCGCGACATCCGGCGTCCGGGTCGTGGTTTTGCACCTGATGCAGCCACGGCGCAACCTCTGCAAGAGCCTCGCCTACCTCCTGCCGCAGAAGAGCTGCCGGTACAACGAGCAGCACGCGACTGAGACTGAAAAGCACTTGGCGACGCACCTCGGCGTTGGAGCTGGAGCGCTCACTCCACGCGAACTCCAGCAGGCACTTGGCCATCGCCATCGTCTGCGGCGCGTGCCCCGCGCACTCCACGAAGCTCCCGAGAGCGTGCAGCAAATGCGCCAGGAACGTCTGTTCCACTTCACTGCGGGGCTTCCCAGGACTGTCCGAGTGCTTGTGCACGTACTCGACGTACCCGAACAGCAGCGGCGAGAAGAACTCCAATGCGTAGGGTGCAAAGGCATTTTTCTTGGGCGCCGCCAATGGATCACGTCGATAGCCCCAGCGACGAGTTTTCAGACTTTGCATTGTGCGCGTCGTCAAGTCGCTCTCAACCTGTTCACGGAGCAGCGCCTTGGGAGATTCTGGGTGGCAGATTCCACCACCTCTCTCGGATAGTTCTTGGGCAGCCGAGGTCATTGCTTGTAACGCGTCGATGCGGGACTGTAGCAATTGTTCACGCTCCAGCGCCTGCTTGGACAGGTACGTGAGGGTTTGAGTCGGTGCCAGTGCACATGCCGTGGCGAGAGCTTGTAAACGCAGCTTGACGAACTGCGGCGTGCTGTACTTGTCTTCGAGTCGCAGCAATGCCCTCACAACTTCTTGTGCTTTGTCGTTCAGGTCCCGTGGCTGGCGACGGAGCAAAGTTTCGGCCTCGTCCAGAGCAACTTCTGTTTTCTCGCGATCATCATCCGACAAAAGGCCAGCGATCAGGTCCTTCAGGTACAATGGGCGCTTGGCCGTCAGGTCATCCTCGTCATCATCCAAGTCGTACGCTTCCAAGCTCATGTCGGAATCAGAATCGGCATCGTCGAGGCTGGATTCGGATTCGACATCGCCATCCGAGGCATCTTCTTCATCGTCATCACTAAGCACCAACTCGTCCGGGTCAAGTGTGAATGGTTTGGTCGAACGCTTTTTCGAATGATTTCGTCGACCTCGATTATCCTTGCTTTCCCTTGCAGCCTGGGTCTTGTGAGATTCTTCTTGAGTGGGGTTTGCGTCCAAATCCAGGTCTGCAATCCCGTGCTCGAGCTCTTCAGGCAGTATGGGGCATCCATATACCGCTAAGGGGTCTTCATCCTTCAGACCAAAGTCCAGTGGATTTTCAGCTGCGATTACGTGCGACAGGCTCTCCCCCACACGCATGCCCAACGCGCGTACACGCTCTAGTGAGTGGCTCATGTGGTCTTGGACTCCTTTGCATAGCTTCGTGATCCAGTCTTGCTGAGTGAATGCTACCTCTCCACCGTCCTTCGAAATCTTCTGTAGACTGTAGCGGAGGAAGAAGCATACAGAAGCGTTCACGGTGTACTCCGTGTTGACCGCAAAGTCGCTTCGGCTCCAGTGTGTGAGTACCACATCAAACACGGCTGCTAGTGGAGATTGACAGAGATCGTCGGCACGTTGCGCCATTACGTCAGCAAGCACTCGCCAGAAGAAGAGGTCGTCAATCGGCTTCCGAAGTAGCAACTTGTGGCCAACGACATACTGGAAGTTCTTGTTGGCACACAGCTCTGGGGGTATTTGAGCTAGGAGCCTGTACTTTGGAAGGGTCAGTGCTTGCTGTGCGCTCAAAGAAGACGGGGTCTTTTCGCTCGAAAGCTGGAGCAGGATCTGCTCATGACACGACTCCGGGAGGCTCTGGAATAGTACGTGGTTTGTGTTGAACGTCGACATCGAGGGGGTGCTGAAAGAGCGCGACCAGCTCTGCGTCAGCACTTGCGCTTGTCCGATGCGCGTGAGTTTGTCAGCGAACATCCGGAAGGTGAGTGACTGGCTTACTGGGGTCTCGTTTTGAAACAGATTGTGAAATAAGCCATCGCAAAGCGTCGGAAAGTATCGCCGCGGGCGAAAGGCTATCGGGGTATCACGCTGGCGTCGATTGTAGATTAAATCTACAATCAAATGATCATATCACAGCGTGCAGCCACCACACCACTGTAGTGAGTATATCATCTCCACTTGAATAATGCAGTGCAACGTACCTGGAAGCGATGAGAGCTGTGAAACAAGCACTTGCAGACCAATAACACTCTGCCCGCCACTCGCAGTCGGTTGCTACAATACACCAATTCTATTAGCACTCAGTAGTACCTCAGTCTGCTCACTCACATCAGCTACAAGCCCTGAAAGCACGCACCTGTTCTTGCATCACCATCTCGGCCACGACGTCCTGCAGTCCACCGACGCTAACAGCCTTCTCCAGTAGTCGGACGCACTGCGTGATGGATGCCTCTGCATCCTCCTCCGCCGTTTTATCCGTCGCATCTGCCCTTGTCTTGGTGGCCGAAAGCGTCGACACCAAGGCGGCAATCGCTCTGCTGGATGGAACCACTTCACGATCGAAGAAGACGTCGAACGCCTGCTGCCGGTCATGCTCCGAGAAGCAGCTCTCAAGGTGGACGGCCACGAAGCCCAGCACGAAGGCCGCCACGTCCCGGTAGAAAACCTCCAGGTACAAAGTCTGCAAGCAATGGCGTTCGTCAGAGCAGTCCACAGCTAGCAACGAGCGACGAGGCAGTCGCTACCTTCCACGTCGACGAAAAGTGCTCGGGGCTGTGCAGCGGACCGGCCAGATCGCGCAGGGCGGCCACAGATGCATGGACGTCGTAGCGCTTGTCGGCAGCCTCGACGCTGAGCTTCTTGGCGGCGATGTACGCGCGCAGCCGCTGCACCTCGACATTCACCATCGCAATTTGCCATAGTTCGCTTTGGCTTTATTGAAGGTTGGATTTAGGCTATTTGATGGGTCGAACCTTAAGTCGGCATAACGAGGTAAAATGCACGGTTTCTGAAACAAACCAAACCAAATTATCAGGTTCAATGTTCAAACCAAACTAAAACTGCCATCAAACCGGGTTTGATTCGGGGTTCAAACCACAATGAAACTGATCCTGGTATCTCAACGTAAGTGCACTCTTGAAATCGCCTGCGGCTTTATCAGCAAGACGCCCCTTGGAGTGAAAACAACTATTGCGTGACACGACTAACGACCTCGCATTGCAGCCCTTAGCCCATCCACATCACGTTCGTGCACCACATTAGTTGTTAAAATCGCTTGCTCTTGGCTTATATTGTTTGCTAGATTCCGAGCTTTACATTCTTTAAGGTCAATCGCCCCCTTGTTGAAGGACAGGATTCATGTAGTGATGAGTGTACGTCGGGCAGCTGCAACGCGTATCTTAGGATGTGCCGCTCTTTGCAGTGGCAAGCTAGTGGCTGGGATTAATCTCACTCCCTCTTTTGCGATCAAGCCCTCACAGCGTACCAACCGGTCCGACGATCGGATTCTAACAGGTTTTGAGCCCGATGGACGCCGCCAAGGACGACGCACCCGCGCTGACGCCAACGCCAATACGCGTTGCAAGTCACGAAAGGACTATCATGGCAAACGTCGCTGAAGAGACGGGCATTACCGTCACCCGCGAAAGGGGTAACAGTAACTACTCCGACAACCACGCAGTGGATACCGGGAACGCTGTGGAGGACAACGCGTCGGAGCTCTTAATGCTGCTGCAAGGACTCGCTGGGCAGCTGGATCGGCTCGAGGAGCCGCAGACCAAGCTGGAGAAGAAGCTTAGAAACGGAGACGCACGCGCGTACACCGCCGACGTGCCCATGACGCCGCCCATGAACTCGAGCCTGTTCGCGTCTGACCTTGAACGAGGCACGCGGATGCATATCGACTCGCTGGCCAGTTCGCCGCGCACGCCGTTCACAGCGACGCCACGCAGGCTGGCAGCGCCCCCGCAGTACTTCGGATAGCAGCAGCCAGGGTACGGCATGCCGCTCTCGGAAGTGCAGCGACTCTATGCGGCTGCAGTTCAGGGTGCTCATGGACCGCAGCCTGCTGCCGCACCACCGCAGCCCCGAGATGCTCAAACGCAGGCTGGTACGGGAAGGTTCCCAGCACAGCATGTGGGCAACGGGGCAGTTCGGTACACCGACGCACGACAGAAGAAACTGGCCCTCCGCCCCTTCGACGGAACGGAGCTCTACGTCAGGCTCGGGTCTGGATTCCTCGAGTGGGGGCGGAGGTTCGAGAGACAGGTGGCCCTCGTGCAGTCGGCCTGCGGTTTCGTGTAACCCGCGGACGTGAAGGTGGACTTACTTGGGCACTATCTGTCCGGTGCCGCCGAGCGCTACTGCAGCAAGCAGTTGGAGATGTGGTGGTCGCAACTACCGACTTTGCGGTACGTGATGGAGCGGATGCTCGAAGCGTTCAAGATAAACATCACGCCGGCACAGGCGATGCAGCTGTTCACGGCGCACAAGGACAACAAGCGCACCTGGCCGGAGCACTACATGTACCTGGTGGCGGTCTCGGAGACCTGTGGTGGCGGCGCGGACTACCTGGTCCTGAACGACATTGTGCAGTATGCGTCTGCGGATATGCTCACAGTGTTGATGGCCAAGGTGGACGGGTCTTGGACTGATTTCCTGCAGCAGGCGGAAGAGCTGGTCCACTTCGCTCAGGTATGAGGACTGAATCCTGCGATGCACAGAAATCTCGGGAAAGAGGCAGTCGGCGCAGTGGCGGAATGCCGCGGAAAGGAGACTCGTCGTTGTCACAACTGCAAGCAGGTCGGGCGTTTGAAGGCTGCACGCCCAGACCGCGGCCGCCGACGCGGCGGAGAACCGGACCTAAGATTGGCCGTAAACGAGGTGTCGACGGGAACTGACGAGTTGTGGATCCTGGACAGTGGATCCAGCCGACACCTGGTCAATGATGTGTCTTGGCTGGACGATGTTGAGCTATTCCAGGACGAGTGCTTGCAGCCAGATGGAGAGCCGCTGAACATCAGTAAGAAGGGAACACTGTCGCTTCGAGTAACAGCGTGCGGGCTGGTGCAGACGTTGAAGCTCACCGACGTGTACTACTCCATGGACGTGGTGCACAACCTAATCTCCTACGGAACGCTGGACAAGAAGGGCTACATGCTGACTTACAAGATTGGGCGACGAGTTGTAGCCGCTCAGGATGGCGGGCGCGTGGCTTTTGATGTGGGCTTGCACGGTACCGTGCTGCTGGTGTCTGCGAGCGTGGAGAAGAAGCAAGGGTCCCTCTCAGAAGTGATCATGACGGCATTGGACCGAGCCGCGGTCGCGCCGAGGCTGAAGAGGTGTCGCGCGACGTGCAAGAGGGGACACTGGTTGAGTTCCACAAGCGCCTCGGACACCTGAACTACGACACGGTCAAAAGGTTGGCCCGAGATCCCAGCATGGGTATCACGCTCACGGACCCCGGCGTGTGAATTGCCTGAGTTGCGCTCAGGGCAAGCAGACAAGAACCGTCAGTCATCCAAGACACTGGCGACCACTCGCCAATTGACCACCTCGGAGGCGTCATCTGATCGGATCTCAAAGGGCCCATGATGCACAAGGACTGAACAACCGCTACATGATCAACTTCGTTGACCATAAGAGCAACTACTGCCGAGTCTTCTTGGCGCGAACGAAGGACGCGGCGGTCAAGATGCTCGAACATTTCTTGATGTTCTTCGAGAAGCGATTTAACAGTCGCATACACGTGCTGCGCACAGATTCCGGGGCGAGTACCAGAACGCGGATCTCTTTTGCAAGCGCACGGGGGTCGCTCGGCAGCGGAGCGAGGCACAAAATCAGGCAAGCAATGGTAAGGCAGAGAAAATGCACTGGACCATCATGAATATGGCCCGCTGCATGAACTTCGCGTGCGGCCTGCCTCTCAATTTCTGGGGTGATGTGGTACAGTACGCAGCGTACATCCTGAACCGAGCTCCTACGAGCTCGAACACTGGGCGCATATCGTCGATCAAGGTCCTGACGAATCATACCCCACCGCTCGGGGAGATCGCAGTGTTCGGGTCACCGTGCACGGTGTACCGCGACCCACACAAGAAGAACTTCAAGAGTTCGGTGTCAACTACGGGATCATCTTCGCTGCGGTGATTGACATGTCGAGCGTGAAGCTTATATTTGTCCTGGCCAGAAAATGGAGAGTCCCGGCGAAGCACGGGCGTGTCCCCAACGCCTATGTGAAGACGGACAAGGAGTCGGCTTTGACTATCTACATTCGTGTTCCGCAGGGGATATAGATCTTCAGGGCGATCAAGAAGCAATTGGGCGTGACGGACGACTGCGAGTTGGATTTGGGCTTAAGAAGGCGCTGAATGGGTTGAAGCAGGCTGGCTGGTTGTGGAGCAAGGTACTGCACTGGAAGCTGTAGGAGATCAGTTTCGAGCAGAGCCTCACCGATGTGTGCTTGTATTTCTGGCGCGAAGGGGATAACCTCTTGGTCGTGGGTGTATACGTGGACGATCTACTCGTCACGGGAACGAGACAGGAAACAGGAAATGCTTTCTTCGGCGAGCTTGCGTCGCTGTTGATCAAGGATCTGGGGTGCGCGCCCAAATTCCTGGGGATGCGCGTGAATTACGACGACGAGGACGGATATGTTTTGGACCAGGAGGTGACGATCACCGAGATGCTGAAGGAGCATGGTATGGAACACGCAACGCAGTGTGCACCCCATCGAAGTAGAATGGAATAGCCTTCAAGAGTCCGGGCTTGACGATCTTCCTGCCACTGGTGATGAAGACGTCAGTAGTGGGAGGTTGCCGGATTACTGGACGTTTTTTAACACATCGAACATAAACCCTACCAACAGACCTGTCTATATCATTACACACAAATTTTTACCCTTCCGCTGTGGAAGAGACAGAGCATCAGTCCTATTGTTAATATTCAAGTGAGCTATTTTCGTGAATTTCACAGCATCTCAGAGCATCGCCAAATCGACTCGAACCCTCACACTCAGAGGAACAATATTTGATTGGAAAAGTTTTCTATTTAAACACTTGAATACTAAGTATATAATCACAAGCAACCAACAAGCAACAACCATGACTGAAATCATTATTGCAGAACACATCAAGAAAAATAAATTTATCATTTGTTTCCCTAAGACAAACAATAAAAGTATTTTCTTTTGCATCACCTACCATCTTGAGAATGATATTCTCCCTAAACGCTTGGTTGGACCCGTCAAAGTTCGTGTCAAGGAGTACTGTTCATTCAAGAATATTTCATACTCAGCCAAGTTCTTCAAGGAGATGCAACCTATTGATATCATGCAGTTCGATGAGCTGGAAGATTGCTTCCAGCTATCGATCAACGTGTTTGAGATGTATCAGCAAACTCTCGAGATTTCGAAGATTCGTGAATCTGGGAAGNATTTGTTTCCCTAAGACAAACAATAAAAGTATTTTCTTTTGCATCACCTACCATCTTGAGAATGATATTCTCCCTAAACGCTTGGTTGGACCCGTCAAAGTTCGTGTCAAGGAGTACTGTTCATTCACAAGGAGATGCAACCTATTGATATCATGCAGTTCGATGAGCTGGAAGATTGCTTCCAGCTATCGATCAACGTGTTTGAGATGTATCAGCAAACTCTCGAGATTTCGAAGATTCGTGAATCTGGGAAG
>JAGDFM010000577.1:6365-17363 GCA_019155715.1 Phytophthora pseudosyringae
CCCCCCCCCCCCCCCAGTGAACACCGTCAGCTGGCGGTGTGGATGCTGAAACTTCACCGGACGAAGGGAAACTGTCCGGTCTGGACGGGAGCAGCTCGTGCTTCCTCACTTCCTCGCTAGATGTGGCAGTGGGAACACCGTCGGTGAATGGAGTGGGTGCTGAGGCTTCACGGGCGAGGGGAAGCAGCGCGGTCTGGGCAGGGACAGCTCGTGGCAGAATTGAGTGGCCAACGATTTGCGTAATTTAAAAAAATGAAACTTACAGACATGCCCAAATATGGTTTAAACATGTAAAAACATATTGTAAGAAACATGGGCGGTAGATTTTGCGGATAACAAATGTGAATGTTGACCCATCCGCTCAAGAATAAGACAAAATACCCATGAAGCATTTATTTAATCCGTTTACACTCGGACAACATGCGTTAAAGAGATACGAGTTTTCGATTTACAAAATTTCGCTCGACAAGAAGTGACTCGCCGCCGAGGTACTGGCGGCGACAGACGACGCGCGGGCGCCTGCCGAGCTACGCGAGCGTGGAGAAGTACATGCGTGTGCAGAAGGCATCTTTCCCCGTGACGTCCGTACTCATCGCCAACAACGGCATCTCGACCGTCAAGGCCACCTGCACCATCCGCGACTGAAGCAACAATATGTTTGCAACGAGCACGCCGTGACTTCGTCGTGATGACCACGCCCGACAACCTCAAGGCTAGCTCAGAGTACATCCGAGCACGTCGTCAAGGTGCCCAGCAGCTACAACAACCACACGCCGAGCGCTTCGACGTCGAAGAGGTCTCTTCACGGGCGGAGCTGGTGTCAACGGACAACTGGCGTCTTCTTCTGCACTAGTGACGTGGCTTTCTTCTCCACGAGCGGTTTCGTCTCCTTTTGCATCGGCGCCGTGGTCTTGGGCTGAGAGGCTGGCGGCGCGTGCTGCACTAGTGGCGTGGCTTTCGTCTCGACGGGCGTGCTGTTCACGGCCTCGCTCCGACGCGTGAGGGTCGACTATTGCACCCGGTGCCTCGTGCGCTGAAGTCGGACGAGATTGCTGGCATCGTTGCCGACTACAAGTCGGCTGCCCTGTTGGCTGTGGACGCTGGTTTTGATGGCGTGGAACTCCACTGCGCCAATGGCTACCTGATGGAGCAGTTCCTGTGCGACTCCGTCAACAAGCGCACGGACCGGTACGGCGGTAGCTTGGAGAATCGTGCTCGCATCCTGTTTGAAGCGCTAGAGACGCTTCTTTCTGGTGTGGATTCGAACAAGGTTGGCATCCGCTTGTCGCCCTAGGGTACCACTTTGGCTGCTCGGACTCCGCTCCGGGTGATCTGTGCAGCTACACCATCGAGAAGTTCAACGACTACGACCTGGTCTACCTCCACCTGGTGGAGCCTCGTGGCATCCATGTCCCAGCCCCCGACGTTCCGGAAGGCGCGAGCTTCCGTTCTTCCGTAAGAGCTACCACGGTTTCATTATCACGGTGTCGGGCTACGATCGCGTCGAGGCCATCAAGGTCACCGAGGACGGATCTGCTGACTGTGTGGCTTCGCGAGTGACTTCATGTCCAACCCCGACCTGGCCGAGCGTTTGAAATTCGGCTCGGAGCTGAACGAGCGCAACCAGAAGACGGTGTACCTCCCTCTTGGAGTCCCCTTCCAGACAGGGTACACGGACTACGCTTTCCTGGCCGGCAGCAAGCAGGAGTAAGACCAGGTGGAGAAGAATGTTATGTACGGGTGAAGATCCATCTGCACCATTGCATTCCAACTTTTGAAATCCCAGTTGCTTGAGATTACTCGCTCCAAGAACCAGGAAATGATGCCTTGAACTTGCATGGCTAAGTTTATTTTTTTTATGATATGAATCGGCCACTCCCATAAGGTAAAATCCAGAGCTGTTCCGGGCTCAGGCACGGCATTGTATGTAGTGCAGGTCTCAATCGTTTGCGGTATCGCTCTGCATGCTGGTGCGAAGTAAAATAAAGCTGCAGATGATTATGGAGGCTTCAACAAGACTTGTTGATGGCAAAATGACCCGGCGCTCAAAATCCTATACAAATACGTAGTCAGCATTGTAGAATTTGCTTGTGAAATGCATTGACTTCCCACAGGCTAAATTAGTGCGATATCAGTAAATTATGGGTTTACATCGTGGATATCAAAGATATTTACTATACCATAATGCAGGTTGCAACAATGAATTAAATCATGACTTATAGAACTATAAGCTAATAATCTTTTTAGTTTTTGTTGTTGTAATGCTCCAATTAGCATAGATAAAAATGAAAAAATATGAAAAGTTCACAACAAATGAAATATTAATTGAATTTCTCTATCATTACTAAAACCAACAACTCCAACAACATCGGGTTCTAAATTTAAAGCCATACCTTGAATATTACCATTACAGTATTAAATTCAACCATTGAATTTCAGTTAAACCATAACATCTGGCACTCATTGAAAGAACAATACTTCGAAGTACCTGTTTCTTGTTTGTCATAATTTGTCTAAGCTGCGGTATTTACGGAATTAACTCTGTCAATTTGTTTACAGCTAACCTGCATCCGCAAAAGCAAAAACAACATAATAAAATTATATTAGCTCAAGCAAATCCTATCTGAATCTAGTGAGAGACTGTCGTATCTATTATATATGTGCTATGTTCGCGAAATGTCAGCCACTTACTTATGGCCTCCAAAACCGGCGGGCGGCGGGGCGGGTGGTTAAGCCGCACTTCTCGATGTTCCAAGACCATCAAGATGCCGAGAACTGCCGCTCAAGTCGTCGACCGCCTCAACCGCCAGTGGGAGGACGAGGTCGCCAACCTTGTCTCCAGTCAAGAAAATTTTGGCGACGTCGCCCGCCACGTTGAGGAAGAAGCGTCCGACTCCCAGTCCCCCATGCTCGCTGAGTACACCGCTTCTGGGGGTGGCGAAACGCTCAAGGGGATGACCAACTTCTCTGCCCCCAAGCTGGATGCTTTGTGGGCCCTCACCGAGCCTGCTGTAACGATTGCGTGGACGCAAGGCGTGAGCGTAAACCTACTGTCTCAGGGAAGGATCACGCTGACAGTGTTGAAACAGTTTGGCAGATGCATGCGATCGACTTCAACATTGGCATGCCGACGTTGGAGAAGATGGTTCATCGCGTCATCCAGACGGTCGAACCCGTGCTGTACCCCCAGCTGGTCAAGCACGTGAAGACGTCGGAGCAGATGGAATCCGGCAACACCTTCTCCAACTACCCGCATGCCCTCTACGCGACGGACGTAAAGTTCCAGCCTGGTTACTGACCTAGGGGCCGCTTCATGGAACAGAAGGTCTACTTCTCGGCCAAGCACAAGCTTTACGTATTCAAGCTCGAGTGTTCTGTTGCACCACCAGGACTCGCGGTTGATGTTTCAGACCACTCATCTGGCTCGACATCGGACCTCACCATGATGCTGGATCGACTCTCGATTCATCGGAAGATGCTACCCGTCGTCCCCCGAAATGGGCGGTGAACCGCCTCAGTTTCCGCAGATGTGGGGTGTCTTAGTGGACAAGGGTTACCAAGGTGCTGGACGAATGCTTTGTACGGTTCAACCAAAGAAACATCCGCGGGGAGGAACCCTAGACCGAGATGACATTGCATGCAACAAGGCTGTTTCGGCGGATCGTGTTCTGGTTGAGAACTTCTTTGGCCATTGGTGCATACTTTGTTAGGCTACCTACGCGACGTTCAAGTGGAATGATAATTGGTTTGATGCCGTCGCTCGCCTTCGTGTCGCGCTAACGAACTATCATGCGGGGTCGATGCCACTTAGGGTTCGTGACAGCATGCATTATGGCAGGGTGCTCTCGAAGTACCAGGCAATGGGAGAGCGCGTTTGAACGCAACGGGCTAGGGCGCAGCGACATTACCGCATGCGCCAACAGCCGCGCTCCCGTCCAGAGCCTTACAGCACGCGCCTCTCTACGTCGCAGGGTGAGACCCAGTATGACTCGGACGAGTCGATCGCTTTCTCTCTGTGAGGTTGCTACACAAGCCTTGCCACCGTGCACTGTGCTAATAAACTCATTTGGACTCTGGTTGTCTGTCTTTTACTTTACTCAATAATGCCTACTCCACTATCCAACTCGCCACCAAAATGGATGTAATCAGACTCCGTGCAACTATATAGGATTAGGCTGCAACTTCGTAGCGGTAAGAACCACGGAAGCCACAAATGCCAACTGCCCACCAATATCACACCACGCGCCCTCTTAGACTCCACAGTGCACTACAGGGGTTGGAATGCAACGTTCACAGTTCTCCAGTCCATTGCCCCCTTGGCTCTTGATGACAAATTGGAAAGTGAATACCAAACAGCTCGGGCGGCCTTGGCTGCTGTGCTTCAACCGCCAGAATATTAATAACAGTAGTTGATGTTAAAGCAAACCGACTCTAGCAACGCTTTATGGATTCGAAACGGTTTTCCTTTACAAAATGATTTTTACGCCATAAATGTAGCCAACGGTTTTTCAGGGGTCGTACTTATCCCAGCAGTAACGGGCAAGCCAGCGAGATCCAGAGGTGTTGGAAATAACGCTGCTAATGCGGCATTCGGGTATCTGCTAGTTGAGGTCCATTAAAAACAACTCCACACATTCGCATTTTACCACGATTTATGCGAAAATGAACACCAACAAAAAGACAAACATTTTGCGTCTGCTATCTAATAGGTATGGCTGTTCATTATGCGGTGTTTTCGGTAGAGCGAGCTGGTGGTTGGGTTGGTGATCGTCGCGGTGCTGGAGTCTGCGTCTCCGCTCGTCGTGGTGCTGGACATCTTCACCGAGGTTATTGTACGCACGTTCAAATGCACTTGGTTGCTCTCGCAAAGCGTATCGTCTACAAGGGGTTGTTTGGCTGGAGCCCCCCGATCTTCGTCGTCTAGCTTCATGCGGTGGGTTGCTCATGCTTCTCGAAAGTGAACCTCCCACCAAAAATATATAATCCAAATTGGCTGTAAGAAGTTGCGGTGGGCCGCGTCGTCGTCAACCGTTTCAAGTAACTCAAGTTGTTTGCGTGGTAAAAAAAAACCTGAGCCGTGCTGTCTGTTCGTTTCATTTAGGCTAGTGGTAGTGTCCTATGTACGGACTCTGTTTTTCCTACAAGAGAAAGGCGTCCTTCTCGTCATGCAAACCTCGGCGCACAGAAGTAATGGTAGACCATCGGGCCACAACGATAGCGGCAGGAATTCGGGAAGTCAGTTTAGAATCTGAGTCAGAGAAAAGACCTAAGACGAGGTCTGCATTAGTTTGCTGATGTTGCCCTGACTCCGTGCTGTAGACGTCGCGGTCGAGACGGTAACTTTCCTGCTTAATCGCCATAAGGACGTTGAAGGGACCGTGAGCACGCCATGGTCACACAGGCGAGGCAGACGGCAGTCGCGGTTCAGCCCCTCAGTTAGCAGGAGAGCGCCGGGGAGAACTCGGTGTTCTCCGTCCTGAGGTCTGTTTTGGCCGGAAACATAGTGCCCGCCGAAGAAGCGACGAGTCAACTCCCTTGTACTTGGTTACACAAGGCGGTGCGTTTCAAATATTGCGATGGTATTCACTACGGCCAAGTCATCGACTACATCGGAACCAAACTGGTGGTCTTCCTGCGATTCGGTCTCATGACGGTGTCCCTTCATCGCGGTCTCGGCGAAGTATTCCCATGGTCGCGATGGTTATGGGGAGTCGGCGTTGGTCCACGGTACTATGGCCGTCGATGCGGATGCGCGAGCTTCAAAACTCTATTTTTGACTGCCTCACTGACGGCGACCGCGGTGCTCCATGGCCGATTGAAGCATGGCTGCGCGAGTGGAGCCGTCTCGTGGGGGACCTGAGTGACCTACGGTACGATTGAATTGATCCGACAACGGAAGCAAAGTAAGCACGTTGCTAAACCACGTCGCTCAGTTTGCATTCAGCGTGAATGGCTATCGCAGTGTACCCGCGACGCTGCGCCACCCTACCGGGTCATCGATCTACCGCGATCCAAGTGCAGCTATTCCTCACCAGCGACCGGTAACTTCTCGTTTTCAGCCATCTCCGTCTGGTGCGGAGCCGGGATTGAAAATTTATTTTAAAATCAAAATTATATATTTTAAATTAAAAAGCGTTGGTTTCTTTTAATTTCGATCACCTCGAAGATTATAACATCGACGGCGACGCACAAGTCCGCACTATGACCTGCGGACAGGCTCGTCCTAGAAGAACGTCGATCACGTGGCCAGATGGACCACAAGGGGGCTCCGCCCCTCCAGTACGCTCGGCTACAACTCACGTACACGCATGACAGGCCCCCGTGCCGCGATAGCCTGCACGATTCAGTGCCCCTACAGCGCAAGAAATCGAACTGATCGACCTTTTTCAGCAGCACAGGCCTCACCGGTTGCCACACTATATCTGTCTGAGTGATAATCAGCAAGGTCTAAACAAGCGTGAACGGGAAGACGTAGACAGCTTCGACGTGGCTCCGCCCCCGAAACGCATCCGAAGCTCCTTTCAGCCAACGATTGACCCAAAGCGTGTGCAGTAACTCCTTACAGCAGACCATTTTCAAGGCAAGGCCAGTGATTACTTCCTTGATTATACGTTGATGTCCTCGGTAATGCGGTTTGATACCAACCACGACACTATTAATCGGCTGCACGATCTTCGTTTTGGACGAGGCTTGTCCATCAACCATTTCCGGCACATCAGGTGGCTGAAGAAGCTTCAGAGGGGGCGCACATCCGATTTCACCGTCGCATCTCCAATGATTTCAGCGCCAGCATCATGGGCATATTTTGGCCCAGCAACGATGTGTTTTGTGGACCATAGCCGTGCAATTTGCGACGCGACTACAACCGCGGTCGTTAAAGCTCTCTATCAGTTCGTGTCAACGCTGGGATACTGAGCAGTGCGAGATTGCAGACCTGCTGCTGGCTGTTCGCTGGATCGACCAGCAGCTGGAGCGTTACTGTAATGCGGCGACCTACGACTCCTTCCACCTGACGGCGGCAGGAGTGAAGGCAACGTCTTGGTTCTCGGTCTCCAATACCGAGTTTCACAGCGTCATGAACACACCCCTCAATGGGCGTCTGCGGGCAGCGGAGGCGCACGCAGACGAAGAACGAGCCATAACTGATCGCGAGGTCACGGGGTTGAGCTTGGAACTGGAAAATATTGAAGAACGTGTCCGACCAAATACTGACGCAAGGCGGCAATGAACTTTGCCTGCATCAACGTCCAGTAGACCACGGACGGCCTTCTCAATGCATGTATGCGGTGTCCGGTAACAACAATAACTCTTGAACGTTCAAACGCAAGGTGCTTACGCCCAATTCTCGCCGCATAGGAGATTGTTCAGTATGCTCGTCGTCTGACGCTACGAGTGTGTGAGCTCCTCAGCATGACAAACAAGAACACATCGATCTTCTGCACGGAAAGGACGACAGCGATACGTCTCGCGACACTCGATGCAGGAGAGAATCCCGATCACTACGATACACATCGGTGCGAGGTAGCGGAGCTGCTTTTCTATTCCGTGCTGGAGTTGACCAAATAGCCTTCGCGAATTTTTGGCGATGCAGCTCTGACTGTTACGATCAGTACGCGCGCATCGACAACATCACACTGAAGAGGGTTGCAAGAGCCATGGCGACTGAGCCCAATCAGCGTGCAAGCAGTCAAGCACGGCTCCACCGTATTGTGGTTGCTCTACGCCGCACCCTTGGCTGGAGCTACAAATGTACTCTCCTTGCTGCCCCCGATACTGATGACGAAGATGGAAATTCCCAAGTGCTCCTGGCTGTTGGGATGTAGCTACACTGAACATAGCCATTCAAATCGGACGAACGGTTACCAAAACGTTTTTGATCGCAGGGTCAGTCGGCTGCACGTTGTAGCGACATACAGCGTCACGGGCGTGGCCCTACCCGTTACTGGTTGCTCTTGATGTGTAATGATGAATCCGCAGATACCACAATGCCACGAACTCGCCCTGGGTGTCAGATTCAGCGGGTCATTTGTGATGGCGTCCATATGTACCATTCTGTGTGTCGGTGTGAGCTCAGAGCCCACGATGTGATTCACAACAGCAGGTAATCCACACTGTTCATAGTCGACCTCCAGTAGATGATGAGGATGTTTGGTCTGTTGAGTCTAGTGGGCGATGCATCGATGCTGGTCTTCGTGATGCTGGCCTCCGTGCGCCAGTCGAGTATAGCAGACCTTCAACAGCAGGAGAAGAGTTAGCACCTCTTTCTCTGCTGGGTGGTAATTCATCTCTGCATCCTTCAATACTCGACCACAGAATCGAACTGGGTGCAATAAGTCGCCATGTTCTTGCATTCAGTGTGGAACTCAGAGCCCACTCGTTCGCAAATAACATAACATGCACGTCTTTGTCTCGGTCGAAGTGCCGCAGTACCGGTGCGGCCGCAACCCTCTGTTGCAGCACTGAAAAACTCTGTTTGGCCACCGCCCCGGTAGGGACCCCAGTAGTTAGCGTACTCGCCTTTGTCATTCATGGCCATGAAGAAGGGAATGCCCAGAAAAATCATCAGCTCGTCGAGCGGGACCAATGTCGCCATGCGTAGGCTGTTCACCACAGCGTATTTGTTGGTCTCATGTAGAACTTGGCGCCAACAGTAGAGGGGTACGTACGCGAAGAAGCTTGAGCTGGCGGAATGCTCAAACATATGCTTGAACTCAGGACGCAAGTAGGCTTTGGTCGATCCGTCGTCGTGCTTGTACTGGTATGAAGGTTCTTCAACACATCCTGACGGAACGAATCGCATGCTTCGGATAGCTTCAACCGCTGCAAGGCTGGTAGGCAGCAACTCGGTGGGGTCGAACGCCTCAAGCACCTCTTCTTCTTCGCAATCGGAATCTTCCTCCTCAAAGTCGATCTCCTCAGTAGGATCTGGCCGAACCAGTATACGCCAATCCGGCTTCTTCACTCGTTTTAGCGCAATGTAGCTCTTGAGGCCAAGCTGGGCAATCCCCACACTGATGTGTTCCACAGCACTTTGGAACTGACTGTCCAGCCAACGAATCTGGAAAAGCGAAGCGTTCTTCTCTTTCTTGACTTGGTGATACACCCGGCCAATAATGTAGGCACTACTAATAGGCCGGTCGGCCTTCGCTTTCATCCATCGCTCCTTATCAGGCGTGAACGCAACCAACTTGCTCACTTAGACGTCCTGCAGCATGATGGGCAGTGTGCGAGATGGCGTCGTTCCAGCTCCTGTTACCCCAGTGGGCCTTGGAACCCCCGGCTGCGGTGACTCGGCAAACCGAACCTCGGCCACCAGCTCCTGCGCCACCAACAAACACAAGGTTAGCTCCACCACTTGGACTTGCCGCCTCCAGCCTCAAGCCGCACCCGCAGCACTTGGGACGCTTGCCACCCGCCGGGCTGCACGTCCTCCGCGCGCACCTCGCCCTCCGAATCTACCGCGCGCACCTCGGCCTGGCGCTCCACGCCCAGTAGCGACTGCGTGGTCGGCTGTGCCTTCGCTGGAGTCTCCAGCTCCTGCAAAGCAAGCAAAACCCACAATTAGTTAGAACATCTGCCACAGCATTACCACTGCCTGCGCCACAAAGCAGGCTGCACCTGCTGATCTTGGCGCGCTTGCAGCTCCCTGGTCGTCGTGGACTTCCCTGGCACTTTGACCTCGACGATCGGCGGCGACTGCCTAGCCGGCAGCACAACCGCCGTGCCCACCGCCTCTACCGTCACCGACGCTACCACCTACGCCACCAACAAGCACAACGTTAATCACACTACTAGCACCGGGGGTCCCACGACGCCTTCAACACCTCATGCCTTGCCTGCGCCTTGTGCTGCTTCTCCTGCTGCGTCTTCGTGGATGAGGACGTCCTCGATGTACCTTAGGACGGCCAGTTCACCGAGGAGGTAGTCAGTCCCCTCGTCGCCGTCGTGCCTTCTTCCAGGCCGAATGTATTTGTAGCGCGGGTCTAAACATTTGCTGGAGGGCTGTTTGGACGTCCAGCCAGCTTTCACTAAAGCCCCCCACATGTTCTTGAACACCACAACGCTTCCGAGACTGCTGGCTGTCTCCGTAAGTGCCCCCTCAACGCCGGAGCGCACACGGCGGCGCTATCTGGCGCGGTCCGGCTCGTCCTGCTTGCGCTTCTGTCTGGGCGGCGCTTCCGCCATTACCTGCCGGATTTATTATGAGAGCGTGAATCGATGGAAGGAGGATTCGTGTCGCCTAGTTGTGGCAAATATAAAGATTCCCAAATACAGACCTTGTATCATTCGTCATGTTTTATACATATTCAAAAACCGTAGATATAAATTTGTAGAATATCGGTTTGAGCGCCAAAATTGGCGGTAAAGCATTGTATACATAGTTTCCCTTATTAATACACCGAGCAACATATATGGACCAGTACACAGCGTTGTTGGTATCATCTTTAGGGAGCCATACGGAAACGAAGATATACGCAGCACACGTACTCACTGCCCAGCATCCCGCTGGCTATAAAGGCATCTTGAGCATGTGTAGCAGCACCTGCATATATATATATATGCGTGAGCGCCTGTGGACTAACCTAGCCAGTTATGGAGCTGTAACCTTGGACCCCCCCCCCCCTCCGTGGGATGGATCCCGGGCGAGAGAGCCTCGTAAAACCCGAGCGCGCGCCACAAGCATCCCCCTCCGACCACCGCTGGCGCGTCATTATCCAGAAAATGGTCGGTGAGGCGAATAGCTTTGTAAGTTTCGGCGTTATATTTCCGCGGCGGTACGCTGTACCAGTTCGTTTTGATCAATCACAATAGTAGAGGGCTCAATTGGCCTCGATCACTCCAAGCGTTCACTTATTAGCCAATCAAACCAAAACCTAAAAGGGCGATTTTTGCGCCCTTTTAGGTCGGAAGTCATCACTGCCAGGTGCATCGTGTTTGATTTGCTCAGGGGGGGGGGGGGGGGGGGGGGGGGGGGGGGGGGGCGGCGGGGGTGGGGGG
>JAGDFM010000578.1:0-16265 GCA_019155715.1 Phytophthora pseudosyringae
GCCGACTTGGCTACACTATGGTCGTCCTGTCTGCGGTCGTCCGCCGTGCTGTGCTGCCTCTCTGGCGTTCTCTTCTTGGGAATGGAGCGGTCACTGTGTCTGGAGGCTTGACTTCCTCGGGATCATCAAACAGCACCAAGATGGTCGGCTTCCCCGGAAACCCCGGGGCACTATGTCACGACCGCCCCATGCTGGAGCGCGCATGCCGAGACGTGTCCGAGGCATTGGGTTCAGGATCATGACCTATGCCCCCGGGGCTCTGGGGTCTGCTCGCATCGATCCGGATTATGGGTCGTTTGCGGAGTCATGCCTGGTCTTGGTGGTCACTTCCGGGCTGGGGTCAGGGTCTAGTCGCCGTGGTCGGTGTCCTTCAATCATGGTAGAGAACTTTCCTCCTTGGGACTGGGTACGTGGCGTGGTCTGGGATATGCGTCGCCCCGTCCCAGACGGAAAGTACTTTCTCTTCGGGACCGCTCATTCTGCAATTCGACCCGCCTTGCCGATGTCCTCTCCGACTCCGCCCTCAGCTCCGGCCGATGCGCCCCCGGCGCATGCCGCTACTCCAGCGGTGCTGCACGGCGTGCCCCAGGGTCCGCCGGCGGATGGGGTAGTGGCTCAGCTCGCGGACGCACAGGCGCTGGTGGACCTCGCGGAGGTGCCAACACCTCCTTGCCTCCTCGGACGCCCCAAGACCAGGCCCTACGCGAGGATCTCCTCACGCCTTCGCACGAGTTGACGGCGAGGATCCGCGGCGGCTTCGTCGACATGATTTCCCGGGGGCGCACCAGCCCTGAACTGGCGGGGACGCTGGGGTTCCAAGATGATCGAGTCGCTCTGCCCACAGGGGATGTTGCTCTGCCGGACCTGGCTGCACTGGCTGGTCCTGCTACCCTCCCTCCGCCGTACGTCTATCTTCCGGCCTCGGTGGAGGACATCCAGGTGATTGCTTCCGGCAACGTGGGCGGACTTCAAGTACGAGACATCGATGGAGTCGCTCACGTGGCCGTGCGGGTGCCGTCGCTGACGGTTCAACAACTCCAGGCTCTGGCATCGCTGGCTCCTGGAGGCGATCGCTCAGCTGCCGACGTTTTGGCCCCCCAGGGTCTCTCGGGATCCACGGGAACGCTGCCTTCCGAGCGGCGGGTCCGGGCCGTGGAGCTTCAGGTCGGTCCGTTGGTGGACGTGTTCGGCGCCGACCGTCTTGGATTTAGGGTGCTGAACACGCTAAACGCCCTCCGGACGAGCTTGAACCAACTGGGCTTGACGCGCGACATCCGAGGACGGGCCGTCACAGCTGATCCTCAGAGTGCGGTCGCTAACGTGCTGCTGGCTCGGGCCCTGGAGCGATCGAACACTGCTCGGGCCCAGGCGGACCATGAGTGGGAAGTGTCGCTTCGTCGGTTGGACACAAACACGCTAGTTGCTTATCGCGGCTTCGTTGCCCGGGCCCGCGTCATCTTGGCCTTGGAGATTCAAAGCGCGGGGCTCTTGGAGTGCCAGCTGTCGTCGACGGAGTAGCGGTGTGCCGCTCTCCAAACTTCGCTGGAAGAGTCCGAGTTTGAAGTGGCTCGTTTGAAACGCAAGCTGGAGGCCGCTTCCCAGCGGGCCCGGGAGCTTGAGTCCGAGCGTGATCAAGCAGTCCAGGAGCTCGCTTCACGGCCAGATACACCTCCGCACTCGGTCGTCTCCAAGGCCTCGCATGATGCTGAAGTTGATCGTTACGAGCAGCGGATGCAGAACCAAGGCTTGGAGAATGCCAGCTTGCGCGGGGACCTTCGGAGAGCTCGGGAATTGTGTAACTCCGCCGCCGTTGCGCTGTACTTCCAAGCACAAGGCCTACCGGGGATTCCCCAGTCCTGGCCATGAACCGGTACTTTGAGAACGCGGCCTTCATGAACTACCTGCAGTACCTCAAGTACTGGAAGCAGCCGCAGTACGCCAAGTACATCGTGAACCCGCATTGTCTGAACCGTGGGCCCGCCCCTCTCTCGCTTCGTTTTGCTAGCTCGGGGGGGGGCGCCGCTTCGCGACCTGCCCCACCCCGACGTCTAAGTCCTCGACTCGGCCAGGCGCTGTGTCTGGGATTAGATATTAACTCCTGGACAGTGTTTGCCTTTCTGGACATGCTGGACGACGATCAGTTCCGTCAGATGATCGCGCGCGAGGACTTCATGACGCTGGTGCACGGCCAGCAGTTCTACCACTGGCAGACCTTCCTCAACAACCGCTCGGAGGGGAAGCCCGAGGAGATGGCACCGACGGCCGAGATGCCGGCGGCTGCAGCTCCAGCAGAGACGAGCTAGACGCCCTCAATGCTGCCAGGATCAGAGACAATATATAGCAACTTCACGGACTCCAGTCCATGAAGTTGCACAGAACTAGAGCTAGAACAACCAAGAGACCTGTAAGAATCAGTCATAGACCTACATTGAATCATATAGGCCTTTTGGTTGTCTCTAGCAACATGAGCGGGAGCAGTGGAAAGGGAGGAGAGGGGTGCATGTGGACAACGATATGTCGCCCTTTGCTCGTACTCCGACGCAGTACGCCTTCAGTATGAGTGAGTAAAAGTATAGTCCGATCATCTTGCTCGTCATGGTGTCCAGGTCCACGTCGTAGAAGCCTGGGCGCGTGGGGGTGAGAGGGGGGGGCAGGAATCGTCATCATGTCTCCGCAGAGGTGGAACGGAGCCATCGCCCACAGATGTTTGAATGACACGCACATTGACCGAGAAACACCTGGGGATGCCCTTTGTGATTGGGGCTGTCCTTAAACTCAGGTGGGACTTCGGGCAGCTCGCAGGCAACTTGCCGTACCCCCTCCCCGAGTAGGCAGCCTGTTTTTTCTTTGCTTCATCGCTGAACTCGACGCCATGAGCACCAGAAATCTCCTCTACTGGCACAAAGGAATCATCAGGTTGTTATATGTTTAGCAGGATAACGTACTACATATGACTTCGAACATCTCGGCAATGCTGAATTCGAGCTGGTTCAGGAACTTAAACGGTCTGCCCCGAGCACGTACCTTCTCAGAAGAAGTGACTACTGCGCTACCCAGGTCCTTTGGTCCCTGCAGACCAGTAGTTGATCTCCTGGCCTGAGATGACACCAGCCTCCAGCGCCGTCAGATTCACAAGTACCGCCTCACGTGGCTAGTCTGTTGAGAATACATTCACATTCACAGCCACACAACCGACACGTTAAACTTCAGCACGTTGTAGATGTGGTGCTGCGTGTTGGCCCAACCACGCTCCAGCAGCTTGATGTTTTCATCGACGTACACCGGGTCGAGGTAACAACACGGAGAGAATAAGCACATATTGCAGCGTGAGTAAACTGATGCAAATACCAGAACAAGGCTCACAACAATATCGTACCGGCTTGGCAGCCACCACGTTGGGACCACTACCATGCAGCTTGAGCGCACGGATCGTCGAGGCAAGCCCCACACACTGCGGGGTCAGTCCACTAGCACGGCACTTGATGTTGAAGAACTTCTCCATGCCAATGACGGTGGCCACGAAGCCAGGATAACTTTTTTTGGATCAACCGCGGAACAGGCCAACTATCGGAACAACCTGTGCCCTTGCCATGGATCAAATTTTGGAAAATAAAATTAGGATCAACTTATCGAACAACTTTTTATCTTGATAATTGCACTATATTTTTTAAGTTGTGGCTATGATTGCAATGTATTATTTGATCTAAGAATTAATCAGTGCAATTTGTTCCTATTTTGGCAACAGTCCTGCATTCTTAGCAACGGTATGGAGTGTTCTGCGGAAACTATTGAGGTTGGCGAGCTCGAAGATGTACATACTTCTAATCTTATGTTAGTCGGGTGCTGCTCATATCTATTTTTGATAGCTACAATAACACCATAGCTTAGCGCTTGTCAACGTCAACTTCGTAGGTGTCACTTCAATTTTACCTGCAACGAAGAGCTTTCAACTCCGCCACAATAGACTCCAGCCACACTCTCCAGCCATCGTTCAGGCAACACTAAGATTCTGGCATCAGACGTTTCAAGTGAAATGAAGAATTTGAAAACGATTTCGACGAATCGTGGCAGTCCGAAGAAGGGACAGCAAGTCAAGATGAAGATACGAAGTCCGGCAAGGAAGAGACAAAGACTGAAGAGATCGAGTGTGCGTCTGGATCTGTCATCTACAGAGGGTTTTCCAACTCGAAATATCACGAATGGGTATTCGTGAACCAGACGGGCACGGAGGTCGTCATCGGCTGGGATGACGACGCACGGCGAGTCAAAGGTGTCCATCGTGTACGTCAGGAGCGGACCGTCAAGCTGGTAACGCTTGATGTAATCGCGAATTGGACCTGTCAACCTCTTCAAGGACGCCGCGCTGGGATCTCGAAGGTGTGCGATAATCTCGGCGTAGAACGAATCGTTCTCGTAGGACTCAATGATCTGCTCGCGGAGCGGCAGCATCGGCACGGAGATCTTCATGTTGATGCCAAGCTCAACACAGCAAGGGCATTCATCGTCTTCGTCATCAGCGTCAAGAGCCTGGTGACCGATATCGTGTCTCGGATCATAGTCTGGTCGGAGGGAGAGGGAATAAGAAGAATGTTATTCTTGCCGGGTTTGGAATGTACAACGATGTTGTACTCGGCGAAGAACGACAACCAGTGGGCCATGCGCTGCGAGAGACGCGGACTCTTGATTGCTGTGCGCAGCGAGGCATGATCCGTGTAGATGGCGAACAGCTGATCTCCAAGCAGATACACTCTGGATTTTATCAGCGCGTAGCGCATCGAGAGAAGCTCTCTGTCGTGGACTGGATCATTCTTCTCGGCTGGCTTCATTTGTCGTGACTGGTAGCCCATGGCGCGTTCGCGACCCTCATCATCCAATTGCACGAGAGCACACCCGATGGCAAAGTCACTCGCATCGCAGACCACGTGAAACCAGACCCAGCCACTGGCGCAACTCCGTGGGATTCGTGGGCGTTGGCCAAGAACATATCGACGGGATCGTCTCCGGGTCAGCGCGGACGCCGTCTCTGTTTACGTAGCACCCGAGTACTGGAATCTCGGGCGCGCAGCAAACGCATTTCTTCAAGTTCGCGTACAGCTTGTTTTCACGCATCACTTGGAAGACTTGTATCAATTGCCGTAGATGAACTTCGACTGCACTGAGTGACCCTTTAGCACGACTGGGGACAAAGATGTCATCAAAGTAGCTCGGTGCGAAGTCACGGAGCGGGCGAAGCACGTGAGATACCATACGGTTGAACGTCGCGGAGGCATTCGTCAGGCCTTGCGGCGTGACGAGCCACTCCCAGAGCATGACGCTTGGGGTGCTAATCGCAGTGAAGGGTACATCGCTTGCTCGCATGAGGATCTGATGGAACCGTCTTTCAGATCGATCGCTCTGTAAATCACGCTGCCCGACATAGAGTTCAAGACCATGTCCTTCCGTGGGATCGGCGTCTGTGCAGGAATGGTGACACCGTTCAGCTTATTGAAGGCATCAACAATGCGTCATCCACCGATGGCTTTCTTCACGCAGAAGGTCGGGCTCGAGTGCGGAGAGATGCTCTCGCGGACGTGACCAGCCTTGCGTCGACCCTCGAAGAACTCGTCAATTGCCTTGACTTGGTCTCGCGGCAGTGGCCACTGTCGCGTCACGCAGTATTTCGTGCCCGGCGTGAGGTCGATATCATGCCTCACGCACGATCGGCAGGTTACTCGGCGGGAATCTTGTCCGGAAAGACGTCCGCGTACTCGCGGGCGGTGTCGTACACTGGATTGCCTAACTCGCGAAGTGATTCCCACGACTGAGCCGCGAAGCGCTCTTCACGTGCCGACTTCGGCTCGGCGCTGTTGGGACAAACCACCGCGTCCGCCTCGCTGACTTCATTTATCGGATGAGCCGGCGAGTTAGCGTCGGTGATCAACCACACTTGCTCGATGTCTCCGGCCTTGAGATCGCGCAGGAAGTTCTTCCAGGAAAGTCCTGGCACCAGCGTGATCGTCGCTGCGTCGCAAGGAGGATTCGCGACCTCTATAGTTCGGCTCCGCTGTGGAGACACTTCCGTGTTCTCGAGCGCCAACAGGTATCCTTGACTTCGGGCTTCAGCCAGAGTCTGGGCGTGCATCTGCATCTGATGTTCAGCGAGTTCGGCATTCGCACGTTCTTCTTCCAAACGAGCAGCTTCAGCACGAGCAACATCCAGATCATTCATGGCGTGGTATACGCGCGTAGTGAGTTCCGGAGTACGAACGGGCTCTTCCTTCAGAGATGTGAGTCCCAACTTCCTATCCAGAATCGTCACAAACTTATCTTCCAGACTTTGCTCCATTCGAGCCATACCCTCTTCAAAGTCCGTCTGAGAATTACTCAAAACGACGGAAGCTACCGAATGGTCCGAACAATGCGATCGGACTGAACGATGAGAGTGTCTGGCTGGAGAACGTGAACGGCTCGACGGTCGCTGTCCGCGCGAGCGTCCCCGACGCCGATGTCCGTCTTCATCCTGACTCGAAACGTCAGACTGCACATCATCTTGGTGTCGCGTACGTCTGTTGGAAATAGTCTTCGACCTCTGACTTTGGACAGCGGTGGGTTGAGACTCCGGCATATCGAGGTCGTCCTGATACACCACCATCGGGGTCGGAGGGATGACCGTCCTTGTGATGTACATACCCTTAGCGGCATCATTCGGAGGGGGTGCACCCAGACCTCGAGCCGTCATCGCCAAAGCTGCAGGACCAACATACGGCATGTGAGCTCCAACACTCCATCCAAGCGACCACATCAACGATCCAGATGAACTGTCTCGCGATGTACGTGATCCGGACGTGAAACTCACCATTGACTCATCCGAGCCTCCAGTCGTTCCGAACAGACTCGATCCAGGTCCTGGACTGTCGGACGCACCTCGTCCGGACGACATGTTGTCGCTCTGACGTATAGCACCCTGACTTGTCACTTCCAAATGAGGATACGACTGGAGTAAGGTTGCCGACGGAATGGACAACTCGTCTTGACCTTTCAAAAGCGGGGGAGCGTGATGTGGACGTTTGGGTCCAGGTTCACTGTCAGATGATCCGAGTGAACTTCTCGTCTTCCGGATTCCGGACACTTTGACATGCAAAGCAAACTCGCGTCCCAACAGGTTCGTCTCATATTCCGTCATCAACAAGTCTCCGTCCTGATCTTCCGCATGATATGCCAGATACACTGGTCGGTCCGAGCTACTACCAGCTGGAGCAGACAAAGCCTCGACTTCTTGAGTCGTCAATAGTCGACACTGCGCATCCACCGCCAACTGTCTCCACTCGATCAACTCCACAGCGAGAAGCCGCTGCATGTCAGCTGTCACGATTCGAACCAACTCCTCGTGAATTCCAGACACACGCGTCCCAGACCTCCGGAATCAAGTTATATATTCGAAACCACTTTCACATGCCAGTATCTGGAGGATCGAAACGCACTCCTTCGGCGCGAGCAGCGTAGCGGGAATCAGCGAGGCTGCCAAAGCTCTCGCCATCCCGAACATACTCCTTCGAAGTCGTAGTTCTGAAATCCAGGCGCCAGCTTGGGTCGCAGTTGTCATCCGATCGAGCAGATACTTTGGCGTCGCCACGACTGCCGCGTAATAGAACTGAGAGTCCGGACACGCGCCGGGCCACGTGTACTGGACACGCGGGGGCATGGTATGTCCGGACGCAGCGCATTTTTAACGACGGACTTGTGCAGCCATGTACGCTCTGGCTTGGTCTTCAGTCACTTGAATCTTCGATGTCCCTGGCCGCACTTCCAGACGTCGTTCTGAATATTGCCTCTGAACGGCATTTTGTGGAGTCGGTGCAGGCTTGGATTCCAGACTCGACCCTGCGGGCACTGGACTCGGCGAACACGCATCCGCGTCCTGCAGCGCAACACCTTCACGAACTGTCAACAACGGTCGTTCCGACTTGACCACTGGTGCTTCATCCGGAACCCCAACTTCTTCTTCCTGCTGAGGAGAGTTCGAAACTTGATCCTCAGCCGGGGGCTCAACCTTGACGGCGCCTCTCACAGACGCCTGTATGGACTCATCCAAACCGGATTCGTCCTCACCGTCCGAACTCCTTTCCGAGCCGGACGCCTCGAAGTCTTCTTCGTACTCAGAAGCAGACTCGGACTCGCCGTCCGAAGTCGCTAGGTGCACGTCTTGAACAGCACATCCAGAATCCACCTCGTCTTGAGCCAAAGCTTCCTTCGCCTCCTGGGCCGCCTTACGTTTCACAGCGTTAGCTTTCCGGTTGGCAACCTGGACTTCTTCCAATGTCCGCTGCTTCTCCGGATGTAGACCCTTCACTCCACGCAACGTCCGGACAGCCGAACCGCCTTCCGAACCTTCGCGTCCCTCTTGACTTGTGCCTTCACTTCTAGCCATATCAACTACTGCGGTTAGAAGTTAGTTAGCACCCAATACCTTAGGACCTAATCAATACAATAAACCAAATCGGTGTGATCCTTAGCACCGTCCAAATCCGGGCACGTGCACCAGCTTAGGCGAGGCGGGTGAACGCCTTTTACCGTCCAGGGGTGTATAGCGCGCCAGTTAGGTGCGGCCCCACAGAATCAGTCTGAACGATCAAAAGCGTTCGGACTTCGTATGGAATCACGAAGAGTCGTCGTTCGGACTGAGGAGGGCCTTCTTGGCGTGTGACATTGTGTAATTCCTATTGGGCCGTTTAGAGATTCGGACCATCTAGGATCTCCACAGGGTGAGTTGTTCTGTAATACAAATCCTATACAATAATACAGAGTGCGTTCGAACTTCCAAACGAAGACGCAGGGGGTTTGTCAGTACAGCCTGAGGTTAGACTACGAGCAAAAGCCTTCCCAGAAAAACAATAATACAGAGAGTTATGCATAAATATACAGCCGCCACTTATTCTTTTGGAATTTCCAACACCACAACTGGTGCCGCGACCCGGGAACAGATTGTGACCATTTGTGAATTGTTTATATTGCCACTCAGTTAACGGGCTACCACGAAAAAGAAGAAGAAAAAAAAAAACCAAGAAACAATGGCGAAAGGATCCAAGGCGGTGCCAGCTACTCCAGCCAAGTCCGGCGGAGCGCACGGCGAGAGTTCAAGCTCGAACAGTACGGCTGCTCGCATGGCAGCTATCACTGAACCCTCGGTGAGTTTCAAAGACGAAGCGGACGATCCTGATGCCCATGATGATGACTATGACGACTATGAAGACAAGACGCCGGCTCCAGGGCCAGACGCAGCTACCCCGGAGACTGCGACTCTGTCGTCAAGTCTAAGTGGAGCGACGAGATTTCTTTCGAGAAATCTCGTCGCTGAGCTGAATGAAGCAGACCCGGAACCGGACTGCGATGATTTTGACGATGGCACCGAGGATCCCAAAGCCTCGGTGACAAATGCTAACCGCTCGGCATTGCTGTGTGCTCCTCGTCCGCCCATCAATGGAGATACTCCTGCGGCCAAGCGAGATTTGGAGCGCTTGTTGGTGCTGATGAAGAAGGACGAGTGCATGCAGCTGTTCTCACCAACGCAGAAGCGACACCTGCCCTCGCGAGCGAGTTGCAATGGCTAGTGAATTCCATCAGCACGAGTCAGGTCGCTGAAGACACGGTGTCTCTACTCCCTTGGGCGGTGGGTCTCTTCGCCAGTCTCACTTGGACTCCGAACGAGGTACTGGTCAACCTCGTCGGCTCCTCTCTCTCTCAATAACCACAAATTCGCGCACCACTTCCAAAAAGAAACTAGTTCCAGTCAGAAGAACAATACAGAATCAAAGCAATATACAGTCGCTTTCACACAACAGTCTATCAATCAAGTCCCAAGGGTGACTACCAATAACCTCGTAGAACAGCAGTTAATATGAAATGGATGTCTGGACGACAACCAACTAGAATATGAAATAGGCAGATCAGCCAGAGCGCGCGTCGCTCGATCACCACCGAATGTAACTTGACCTTCTTGAGAGTTCCACGACAGGATCCACGCGCCTTGCCGTGTCCAAACGCGTCGACGTCGCAGCGGGCCGAGCTTCCAAATGGGTTTCCCACCGGCAGGCTTATCCTTGGGCTGCAGCACGTGTCGTCAGGGCTTATATAATGTTCCCAAGCAGCACTTGTGTCTTAGCTGGCAGATTGAACTCTCTGTTAATATAGGTCTCTGAAAGACGTCTGCTAGACGTCTAGTCAACATGTACGTACAAATCACTAGGTTTCACTATAGGTCGGTCAGCATAATCATCGGAAAATCCAGCGAGCGTCGAGCGCCCTCCCGTGCCGAACATATCCGGTCGGTTCGCTTGGTCGGTCGTTAACATCTTGCCCGGGGTATACTTCAACTGTGGAAGGTCGGATTCTGGGTACAAAATCAGGGCTGGCATTCGGACTGTTCAAAGTCGAAACGAAGTCATTCCGACTCGGACCTCTTCGTTCAGAAAGTCTTCGTTCAGGGTCATCCTCGGACTTCACTTGAACTCAGTATGTCGCGCCAGGCTATCATGTGTCAGAACGACGGGCGGGTCTCAGACTTCACAATCACTCTCGGTATTCCACAGGGGCCACAGGCGACTTGCTCCATCACCAACAAAACTTTCTGACCAATCATCCACGAAAGTCTCCGAAAGATGCAGCACAGGCGCTGGTCCTTTTGGGAACCAGCCGACACGTGTCACTTGGCATTTCCGGACAGCGGGACAACAGAAAGTTGACGTTCGCCGTCGGCTCTTCGATCAACCTCGAAGCGATCGCAATTTCGATCTCACGGAACCAGCGGTTCGGTGGGAGACGATCTTGGCCGACGCCGGAATACGTGGACGTCTCCATCTTGACCGCGTCGTGCCGCGAGGAATGCGAGGGAGTCTGTACTCGCCGTTTCGCTTCGGCAAGCTCAGCCAAAGCAGAGATTCGTAGGCGGTGCTAGCATCCTTCTTGCGTTCGACGTACTCTTGTAGCCAACCCGAATTGTTCTCGCGCACCGCCATGGAGCGTGCTGTCAGCGGGAAGCAGTCTCGCCGGATGTCCTTCATGTAGGTGATTAACTCAATACCGAACGGCACGCTCTCGCCCCCCCCGGTGCTCTTGAGAGCGTCTTCTCGCTTCCTTCAAATGCAAATATGTCCTCCTTCTGCTTGCGCCAGTCGTTGATTGTCCACCGGGGGACACCTTGCGTGCGCGCTGTCTCACACTCACTCATGGCTTCAGACGCTCGCAATACCTCTCTCTTTTGCTTAAAGGTGTAGTGCTTGCGGCGCTTCTTCCCGCGAGTTGTCACAGCTGAAATCAGCGATTCGACAGCAGCGAACTCAGCATGCTGAAGGGCAGCGTCCTCCGCTCCAGTGTTGTTCTCTTCGGCGTCATCCATGGCTGCCTCCATGTTACCGACTGATTGGCTAGTAATTAGGCAGCTGGGAGCCAAATATGATTCGCTACAATGAATAAAGGCTTATATTTGATTGGCTGACCTTGCACTATCAGTAGTACGTTCTGTGTCCGCTTGGGGATTTGACTGGAAGTAACGTGGCGGCAGTTGCCTTCTGTCCGTCGCTGTACGACGTTCCTTGTGAAGGCTGATGAGGAAAACAGGAGTCGAAGCCGGGATTAAACCGGTGACTTTTACTCGCGAACTCATTGAGTAACCACTAGGATACTTATTGAGTGAGTGAGTGGTTTGCGACTGAGTGACCATGCGAGTCGCATTGAAAGTGTCCAAGCGCTGAGATACGTTCGTCGCCATCGGACCACTCGTGCGACCACGAGCACGACCCACGCCCGCGATTCGTCGGCACGCCACCATCGACAAGGTGACAAGAAGTTGAGCAAACTCGCAAAGATGCAGTTGTGGAAAAGGTGTCACCCGTGAGAGGCGAACTCACGCGTGCTTCGCATAAGTACCCCATGTTGCGAGGCAGTTTCACTCTCATTTCACTGCCGGCAGCGACGCTTGTCCATGTACCAGTATGAACATTCGAGCTGATGCCTCCCGCAGGGGTGATCTTGGCTGGTGCTGAGTGCAGACTTCAAATCTGTAGGCCATTCGATTGGCAGGAGTTCGATTCTCCCTCGCCTGCGCCTTTTTCCTAAAACATCTACGAATTGTATTGCCACGATTCAAAAGGTGAAACGGGCAACCAGGAACTTCTTGACAACCTTCGCAGGCGAAACAAATCATGTACAGGTTGTCCAAACCGAACTCTGTGGTGCGCGTTTCTGCTATGATAAGCGTTCGTGTAATCAAAAGCTGCGTCCAAGCTGTCCGTTTTGGCGGGATTCCATTGGCCAGTCACCACGTCACTTTGACCAACAACACAGTTGTCAAACGACTCGTGAGCGGCTAGCAAGTCCCCCCTCGCCCTCCACTAGTCCAGATGCCGCGCCCGCTCCAACCCGAGCAAATGCTGACGCCCGTGTCGTCCGACATCGAAATCATTGACGCCATCGCACCGCTGCCCATCACGTAAATCGCCCATTCCGCCGGACGTACACTGATATGAACTACTCTTCCTTGGGATGCACGGCGAATCCACTATAACGAACGCGCGGGGAGTGCGTTGATCATGCCTGACCGTCAAGATTCTTTCGGGCATAACGGAGACAAGGGGACTCGGTATTAACGGAAACTGTGTGCATTCGCGTTGTTATTGCTGTTACAGCTACCCGAAGAGGTGATACCGTACAGCTTGACCAAGGCCAAGATCGCGCTGGACGTGCGCGAGCGCCTCAAAGACTGACCAACGGCAACTACGTCGTGGTCACGGGCATCACCCCTACGCTGCTGGGTGAGGGCAAGAACACCACCATGGTTGGGTACATTGGGAAGCTTTGACTGCAGAGCATGGCGGAACTCGAGGAGCTAACGGTGTGCGCACGCTTTTGTTGCCAGACTGTGCCAGACACTGTGTGCTCACCGAAGTGTTCGCTTGCATCCGCCAGTCCTCACAGGGCCCGGCGTTCGGCGTCAAGGGAAGCGCAGCGGTTGGAGGCTATTCGCAGGTCATCCCCATGGTCGAGTTCAATCTGTACGTGGGAAGTGTGATGTGTATTGTGTGAACGGGGTAGAGTGCGCTTTGTCGGGTTTTGTTGAATACAGCCGCCTGACGGAGACATCTACGCTATCACTGCTGCCAACAATTTGGTGAGTAGTTCTGAGTCGTTGCGTTATTTATGCATCGACTGACGTGGCTCTGGTGGCCGTTTGTCTAGTTGGCTGCAGTCATTGACACTCGCATGCTCCACGAGAACGCACAGAGCGACAAGACGCTGTTTCGTTGGCCCGACGGTCAAGGACGGACCCCGCAAGTTCTCGCGGGTCATGAGCAAGCGTCTACAGAAGCTGGGTATCACTAAGGTGTCGCCCAACGACCTCACGGACGAGGAGATTCATAAGTTCGTGCGTCTTGACATCGATCCAGACACGATCACTTGGCGACGCGTGCTCGACACATGCGACCGTGCGTCAGGTGGTCGTGAGTGCTGGTCCCGTCGAGAAGAGCCAGACTCGCAAGACTGGCTTCGACATCGTGGTGGCTAGCGAGATCATGACTATCGACGAACCTGGCGGACGTGCGCGAGTGTCTGGGATGTATTGCCATTGGCACGAGACGCAGTGGCGAGCCCGTGATGACTGGCGACCGGGATGTTGGTGGCTGTGCTGATGAAGGATGATACCCTGTCCACGCTCATGCGGGCGGTGGAAGGAACTTCCGTCTTCGTGCACGCTGGCCCGTTCGCCAACATCGCTCACGGCAACCCGTCCGCAATTGCCGACCAGATTGATCTTAAGCTCACTGGCGTGAGACATTTTTATTTTTATCAACTGCGGAACAGACCAACTATAGGAGCAACGTTTGACGGACGAACTAGGATATATATTGGTAAATTGGATAATTCATATATTCTAGTTGTTCCGAAAGTTGTTCCGTCGCGGGACATGTGTACCGTATAAATTGATACGGGTATTCAAAACTAATATTTGCAAAATGGGTCGCCGCTCCAAGACCTGGTCGAAGTGCAGGATGCCCTTTTCGACACATGGAAACACGAAGCGCCGCCTAAAGTAGGTGTTAGCGTGCGGTGCTCAGTATGCCAAGCAGCGCAAGGAGCTAGCAAAGAAAAAGAAGGTCTATCGTAACCGCTACAACTATCTGAAACGTCTCGGCCGTCTGAACGAGTATCAAGAGCCACCCCAACCATTCGACCTCATTTGGCGCGGACGGCCCCGCCTCGCTGATCGATATGTCTCCCGGGAAGTGCGACTGTCACTGCCTCACCGGCTCACCGGCTGTGCTGACGATTGTTTGTCCTATCACTGAAGGCCCATCGCACAACCGAAGGCAGAATCATCATGCAGCTACAGCGGCAAACCGGGTTGAGTCACCCACAACGACAAGATCAGCGGAGCCATACTCAGTAGCCGCTTTGACACCATTATTCATCCCGTATACTTGGCGAGGTTTACGGTGATGGACGAGAGGTAAGCGTTCGCAGCGATCACTATTTCCACTCCGGTAACTTCCACAACACCTCCGAGCAACTTCCATATCCACCATACTTCTCTGTTTTCGCTGATCCATCAAAAGACATCACGAACCCTCGATGGTCTCTTGGTAGCCTCGCGTAGAGCAGTAAGGGGTCCATTCGAATAATTGGAGACCCTTTTGTTGGCTGTGTTAGCGGCGTAAGTGATTTTTCCAGGTTAACAAAATTCGTAATGCTAGCCTGGAGTAGCTGTGCAAATGCCACATCTGCTTCCTTCACTCACTTGACGATTAGATGCCATGGTGATAGTAATACAGCAAATTGGACTGTTCTCGACGCTGGAGTGGGTACACAAGTCAAAACAGCGATTTTGACTTGTGTACCCACTCCAGCGTCGAAAAACTGGTATAGACATGTATCAGCCAGCTATGTGTAGCAAGTCTTCAGCAATAGCAATTGAGCCAATACTTCCTTTTCAGCAGGATGATAGTTCATTTCAGCGTCCTTGGGCACTCTGCCGAGGAATCGAGTGGGGCACATCTTGCCATCATGTTCTTGCATCGATGTGGTAATCAATGCCCATTCGTTCGCAAACAGCATAACGTGAACATTTCGGGACGATCGAAGTGGTTTAGTATCGGAGCTTCTGCAACCTTCGTTTGTAGCGTAGCGAACGCGCGGCGGGCTACAGCAAGGTCGCCTCCTGTTCCAAAGTCTTCTTCCTTGAGCTGCTACAAAGCTGCTCCATAGACCGCGAAGTCTTGAATGAATCGGCTATAGTAATTCAGTGCTCCAAGGAACGATTGCATCCCACGTTTTGACGATGGGAACGAAAGCTCGGTGATAGCGTGAAGCTTCTTCGTATCCGCTCTTATGCCGGCTGGGGAAATTTCATGAGACAGGAACCCAACCTTCGGTTGAACAAATATGCTTTTGGTGAAACTAATGCTGATCCGACATTGAGCAAATCGTGCCAACAATCGGTCCAGAGTGGCTAAATATGTGCTGAAAGTCTCGCCACCGAAGCAAATATCATCCACGAATGACCGTCTACCGAAAATAGGCACCAGCGACGATTCATCAGCTTCTCCAGCTGTGAACATGTTTGCAACAGAGCTATTGACCAGTTGTAATACCGGATCAGTGTCCACCGAGGTTTCCTGGTCTGTTTCGAACTTAGTTTGAACTGATTTCTCGTTGCTGCCTTGGCGAAGTCGTCTAGCTTTGTCTTCAGCCGTTCGCATCAGTTCTGCGAAGTGCACCCAGCCATCTTTCGGCTGAACGACGCCCCACAGCGCGTTGTCAATCATACGCTGGTATATCATAGGTGCATTCTTCAGCCCAAAAGGCATGCGCAACCATTCGAAATGCCCCAATGCACACACAAATGCTGATATCTTCCGTGCTCTGAGGGTCATCATAACGGCCTAAAAACCACTTGCAGCGTCCAAAGAACAAACCACATGTAGCTCTCGAGATCTGTCAACAAATCGTCGACTAGCGGCATGGCATATTCCATGATTGCTGTAATCGCATTCACCATCTTGTAATCAATGCAAAGTCGGATATCTTGTCCGTTCTTTTTCAGCACAATCACAATGCCCATGGACTGTCAGAGAACGAAATCAGACCGGCTCTTAGCAAACCCTTCAACAATTCGTAAAGCTTGTCGAGATGACGCAGAGGTAGTCTCTGTGCTCGCTGTTTGATAGGTGCGTGTCCTTGGACGTCAATGTCGCAAACCACATATTAGCGGGGGGGGGGGGGGTTGGGGAATACCA
>JAGDFM010000579.1:0-20410 GCA_019155715.1 Phytophthora pseudosyringae
TACAGACCTTGTCGATGCCCACGCGTATCCACTCTTGCCGGGAACCACGTCTCGACCTTGCCAGAGCTAGCATTGACCTCCAATTCATTGGAAGCAACTGATCCGAGCGCCTGGGACCGAAGCCCGGGCTGGGTGACGACAGTTTTGCAGAAGCGGAACGCTTTCTTGGGGAGCACCGGTATGTTTTAAAACAGATGCAAAATGCGGGAAATTATCCCGAGGGGGGGGGGGCGGGCGGTTTACAGCTTGTCAAATTCCTCGGAGGCTCCAATCAAACCTCTGCCGACTTGAGGGAAAGTAATTTAGTCCCAATTGCCACGGGCGATGATGGTTGTGGTGGTGCGAGTGGAGGCAACAAGGAAGCCGACGAAATACTTCGGCAATGACGCTCGTGTACAGTGATCTACCTCAATAAGAAACTTCAGTTAAATACGCTGTTTTACAATTAACGAATTATTGTAGGTGCAGTGACTTAGGCCCCGTTTGGTTCCACGAAAATATTACAATAATCGGTTGTCGACTACAATTTACGAAAATGGAATTATGACCAAAATTATGGATCCAAACACATACTGCAATCGCAAGGTAAAATGTTGCAATTGGAGATCTCAATTTGCAGACAATATCGAGAATCCAAACACCCCGAGAACTACTTGTAATATTCACTTGAAATGGTATTTCAAAATATTCTGCTCAGACCAGAATCGTTTTGACTCATTACAAGAAACGGATGAAACCTCGGAGCCAGAGAACTAGCTCGCAGCCAACAAAGCAGTTCCTAAAGCTAAGAGAGAAGCTGGGAGTTCGAGATCTTGAACTTTACCCTAGCACTTAGTGAGAGTGTTGCGTGACGAAGTGCAGCCTGGCTGCCGATAAGAAAGGGAGGGAGACTGGAGCTGTCAATGCACCAATACCCTCCCCAACTAGGTGCATAGCAGTTTGTAGCAAGTTCTAGGGGAGTTCAGATCTCTGGACTCCATCATAAGGACAGTGCAGGCGGCAGTGGGTCTCCTGCCACCAATCATGCGATGAGGATACGAGGCAGAGAGAAGTGAGGCCGCTCGAGGAGGAAAACCGAGGATGAGCTCACTCTCCAATCTGCCTCTGACTGAGCATTCGTCTGGAGAACGGTAGATAGGAATAAGGGTTAAATACACTGCTGTGAGTCTACCAACAAAGAGTTCATTCTAACAATCACTGTATTGTTCTTTCAAGAGCCCCACGCAACATTATGAAATTGTCGAAATTGCCTGAAAGATGTCTGGGGATGTGCATGATGACTGTCCCATACAAATGTTGTGGCTTGTGCTCCGCAATTTCACAAGTGTACATGCCATGATTGATCAAGTTCACTCTGGACATTGAAGCCTCTGTGGTGGAGTCGCAAACAACAGTAGCACAAGCAGGAAATCGCGAGTAGCAATGTACGTTTTCGCTTCGAATATGTGTAGCTGCTGGAATCTCGTCACCTGCAGCTTGAACTCAGTCTTTGAGTCATCGTAGAATCATTCCACAAAATCTACTACGTCGGGTAGTTCCATTCGTCGAAGAATAATCCCGAGAGACATTGGTCCTTGTACCACTTGAAGAGTTTCAACTGGATTCGTTGAATCGAGCTGAAGGTTTGGGGCAGCACGGGGCGTGTGACGACTTGCATTATCTTTAGACGGCCGGTAGACCTTTTCGATTGCAAATAGAGCTTGTCCGTCATGATTGGAGGTCTAGCCCGTGTTGGTACCAGCAGCAGTACTGGAGAAGATAGCAGAAGCAGCCTTTGCCGTACATTTAGCCCGATAGCGAGCCAAATTTGATCTAGTCACCAAAATCGTACATTCACCGATCCCGCAGGCTCAAGCTTATCATGGAATTGATACTGGAGATGACTTATCGCTAGTATTTCCTTGAACATTTTTCTATCGTCGATGGTTAGCTTGTCGTAAGCATCTTGATCGATATGCTGCTTGTAGACGAGGGTTTTGATCATGGCCTGAAGACTATTGCTGATATCGCATTTAGGTCCGCATTTGCGGCGATTAGGCTGAACAATTACGAGTGTTTTAGCATCTAGATCTGGCAGACGAATGTACTTGCTTCTAATCTGGCGATACACGTATGCAGACGGGGTAGCTAAGCCCTGAATCTCGTTCAGATTGTACGTACGCCCGCGCCTCACGACACCATCCAGTGGAACGACGCCTGCTCCTCGTAATCCTCGCCCTTTCAGCCCACCACGACTTTGTGCAGTAAAAGCATTGGCAGTTCGCTCTCGCTCTTCCTCTTCTTGCTTCTACCGAACGCTTTCAGTGTATTTCTTAGCTTTGATTGAGTGAAACAGCCTTGGTTGCTTTTAGAGCTGCAATGGCTGCTCTACGAGCCGAATTGTTTCGCTGACTAAGGCCGTTCGACTTTATTGCTTCTAGCTTCTTCTGAGCCTCAGCATATACTTGGAAAGCACTCTCCGCATCATCATGTAGCTGCTGGATCTTTTCATCGTAATCATACGGGTCGGGACTTTCCTGCTTCACATCAGATGCATTACTAAATATGACCTCACGAATGGTCTCGAGATTACCATTTACGTTGTCTATCATTTTCATTTCATCGTTGCCTGCTGGGGCTTCTATATCGCTCGCGGAACGTTGTGCATCTTCCAATCCGCTAAGAAGAGATTGGAAGCTATCCATCCAGCGGATACTCTTCATGACATCTCTATACGGCTTCCACGACACTGGCTTATCTGCCTTGTTTCTAATGTTAAGATCGCGCGTTGCCTAATTGAAGCTCTCCCTTAAGCTTATCATACTCAGCGCGTAGGCTGTCTAGTGGATCCCGACAGGCTCGTGGTTGCGTTGGTGGGTCCTCAGCGAGTTGGAAGTCGCGAAAAAACGAATCGTACCTTTGGTGCAGTCACGGCAGAATAGTCGCCCAGGTCGTTGATGCTCCTTCGTAATATGGGTTTCCTTTCGAGACTTGTGGCTGAATTTGCGTTGGCACGCAGGGCAGTAGTCGCAGTAGATGATCATCTTTTGAGTGCTTGGCTGGATGATGATGGACCTTCTGATGGCTTTCTGCGTTAATGGCATGACATGCGAAAGCAGAAGCGACAGACAAAGCGACGGCAAGCTGGTGGTGGCTCAGTCATGGTATAGGCGGCGTTTAGCTCATGCGGCAAGTCGCCGCTGGTGGTGCTTACGGGGAGTCAGACCTCGGACGACTACATCAACACCATCTCAGAGTATCTCCTCCCCTTTGCACGGTACAGATTATATCTACAAACAGGATAATGCTAGCATCCATGTGTCTAAGCCCACGAAGGGTTTTTACAGAGCAGGATGTCGAAGTTCTTGTTTGGTCGTCAAAGTCTCCCGACCTGAACCCGAAAGAGTACTAGTGGCATATTATGAGTAGGAGAGTCTACACTAATGGGAAACAGTTCAATAGCTTGCCGCAGTTGAAGGCTGCGCTATTTGAGGCTTGGGAATCCATTCCCATCGCGAGTCCATACCATGACGATGCGTGGAAGCCGTTGACATGAAAAGTAACAAGACCCACTACTGAATTTACCATAATTGTGTTATACTTGATTTTAGTATTGTCCTGATTGACCGATATTTATCCTGACGCAATGCCCAAAGCACCCCTTTGTATACTGGGCATGTGATGGACTGCGAAATGCTGCGCGTTTGCACACGTGCCGTATTTCTACCAATCAGGTCTATATATAGCTAAACAATGAGAGTAAACTCTAAAATTGAGCGAGTTACGGCCACCTACGTGGGTGGACGCTATAACCCTGGCGCGGAGTGTACTGTAGCTAAATGGTTAAACGCCATTTTTCATAGCAACATTATGAAATATAACGTATATTCTAAAATATTGAGGTAATAACAAAGTTTTACTGTTATTGATATACAACAAGTATGTACTCTTTCAGCAAACCATAGCAAAAAATCTCCGACCTCCGACCGGCTCCGACCCGCACAGAGTCAGTCCTAAGTAGTGTAAATATTGTGTATTTGGTGCTAAGTGATGTTTGAGGTTAGGTGATCTAAGTCAGGATGTGTAGCGCCCAGAGAGCATGCTACAGGGCAGATTAGAGTAAGTGTATGGGCGGCGCCACAGGCTCTGAAACGGCCTGTGGGCCGAGAAAACGGCGAAAAACGATTCAGGCTGTTTTTCAGCCTAAAATATCCGCGGAGACATGTGAGCGGGCCACGGCATATTGGCAAATGAGGCCGCATCCGAAAAATCGGGGTCCACTATTTGGAGAGTCTGGCCTTTTTACGATAGCTCTTACGCGTAAATACGCCAACTAGCGACTGGCTTGCACAACAGACGTAGGTACAACCTCAAAAACAAGGTTTTATTGAAATGAGTGGCTTCTGGCTACCGCAGAGGCCTGAGCAGTCTCACTCTTCTTTTCTTTCTCGCAACGGACAAGTCTCCCATACGCCCAATAGTCCAATGCCTTGGGTTGACTGTATATTTGTATATGTGCATGTTTGTGCGATATGCGGCCACCTCTGCCGTTTGTGCGTGGTGTGCTAGCTTGCGTCGAGGTTAACATTGCTGTTCCGCAAGGAGGTTAAGCTTTGTATTCGATGCTGTACTCAAATTACATGTTCGCGTACTCTGTGACGAGGTTAATTTTGCTGTTCCATTCGGAGGTTAAGCTTAGTGTTCAGTACGGGGTTACCCATGCACTACTCGCATACTAAAGCTTGTAATATACCTGCCGTTTGCTCCTTACTCGAGTGCTGCTTATTGTTCCGTGTCGTTCAGCGAGTTGTCCTCCATAGCCTCGTCCTCGAAGAAAATCTTGCGGACAAGCAGGCGACGCTCTCCCTCGAAGGCAGCGACAAGCTTCTCGTTTAAGTGAGCCTTTGGCTCCCAAGTGGGCTGCCAGTCGACCAGATAATACGTAACCCTCTTCCCACGCTTCCAATTGAGCAGCTTCTGGACGTAGTGCACCGGTTTGTCCTTGCGGTCATCGTCAGCGTTCTGCTCCGAGGCTTCGTCATCCTCGTAAGCAGAAGGTGCGAGCCACTCACGTACGTCTTCAAGGCCGACCCTGCGCTTCTTCCGTTCGACGAGCGAGGCGGTGATGACGTCGATCGCTTCGGGCAGAAGGCTTGGGGAAGCGACCGCCGTGTTCATGGTAAGCCTCAGGTGACGGATGGCCTCATTACTCACATGAATCTTGTGCATCTTGCTAACAGCGATGAACAGGGTCTTGAACTCCTTCGCGGAGCTGACGGCGTTCTTCGTAGGCCTGGGCGCGGGCATGGTGGCAGCGTTGTAAGCGGTGGAGTCTCGAAAGCAAAGTGACGAGCAGCAGAACAAGCACCACGACAAGTACAGATCGAAATGGATGGCGCGAACGTATCGGAGGTAAAGCATGGGTAATTACGCAGCGGATATTAACGCAATGATGTTTGTAGTATGCACCGATGCAGGGTCACCAATGCGACCGTCGGCTTGAAGCTGCTTGTAGTGTTGGATGCGAGTGTTGAGATGGCCGGCCTTGTGAAGCTTGCGCATGGACTTGAGGATGTTTTGAGATCCGCGGGCTGTGATCTTGTGCTCGCCAAGAAACAACAGGAGTTTCTTCTCTGCGGTAGCACCAAGCTCCAGGACGTCGTCTCGGTACTGCTGTGACTTCTCGTCAAGCACGAAGCCATCGGGAGAAACAGCTTCAAGAAGGCCACGACCAGCTTGGCGTTGGACCTCGTGTGCTTAGTGGCGCCATCGGTTGAGCTCCATATGCGGGGCTCTTGGGCGTACCATGAGAACCAGACATCCTTCAGGTTTGTTGCTGCTGCTGCACGGCGTCGCTTTGCTGGTGGTTCAATGCTTGTGTCCTCACCTATTTCGTTTGTGTCTGGTGTCTGCTCCGCCTTGTTGTAGACTTTAGCTTCCATCGTAGACAACCTAGCGTCGAGCTTGTGGTTGATCTGAATTAACTGTTCAATCAAGGCGGCTTGGTGAAGAAACGTTGGGTGCTTGGTGATATCGCTCGTGCTGTCTTGGGACTTGGTGTTGTCGGCTTGGGGGGTTATGCTTGTGTAACAGGCCAGGTGCGAAGACCAAGCTAGAGCTCGTTGATGGTGTGGCCTTTTCCGATGGGACACGCTTCAAGACGCTCGACAGCAAGTCCGCCTGCCTTGAGCTGCTTCAGCGATGGATAGTGGCGCAACAGGTATGTGATGAGAGTATCAAGCACTCGTCCATTAACGTTGTACTGCGCTGTCTTGAGTCCGTAGGATGCGTTGAATAGCGCCGAGCCGACGGTTCGAATCTTCGTCTGCGTGTCGGAGTCGAACACATCCAGCGACAAGAGAGGAACGACTTGATCCGGACCCCGGCCACTCAAGACGCGAGCGACCTTGTGATCTTCGGCCAGTGTGTTGAAGACGTACGCAAAGGCCTTGTTTGTCGCTGTCATGTTCCAGGCTCCCCGGTCGAAGATCCACTGCACGCACATGCCGGCTCCATTGGCGTGCTGTGCTCCACCACGTCGAAAGGAATGCGATGTGAGGCGCTCGGTTACACCAGCCTTCTTCGCGACTCTCTCCAGGACGCGGTTGACATAGCTGTGGATGTCCGGGGCAGAGTCAGTGGTTTTCCCTGCATCCGAGCGAGTTGCTTGTGGCGATACAGCTGACCCTGGGTGGTCGATCAAGTCGATGAGAGGCGTAGAAGGAGTTAGCGTGGCTTGGGAGTTTGCAAGAGGTTCAGGTAGCTGACTCAGCAGCGCTGACGCCGGAGAAGATTGAGTCACCAGTGCAAGCGCAATCGCGAACAGTAGACACGTGAAATCGTCGTCAGGAAACAGCGAGAGGCCCTGTTCGTCGGCAGTCTTGATCCGCATGAAGCGCACAAAGAAGACGTCGCCCGCGCCGTTGGACAGGTTGGCCTTGCGAAGCAGCGTAAGGTCCGACGCGTGCCCGAAAAAGAACCGCAGTATGCACAGCAGTGCGGCATCCTGATAGTCTGCGAAGGTAACAGCAGTCGAATAGAGATACACCATCATCTGCTTGAGCGCGGTTTTCGTGCACGCAGGATACTTATTCACGAAGGCGCCCGACGCTCTCTTCAATCAATAGCGTTCCAGTGTTTGTCCCTTCTTGAGCAGCGTCTTGTTAATGGCCGCTCGATGCTGCGGGAACTGGTCCAGCAGCCAGTTCTTGGTCTGTCGGTAGTACTGCATGACAGAGTTTCGAGCTAACAGCTTGCCCTTACGACCCTTCTTGAAAGTGAGGTGCATGCCAAACTTGTCCACCACAGTTTCAGGACAATTGCGGCGCGCTCACGCTACATGGACAGTTCCAGGTACTCCCAACTGACGTCTTCTCCTCGAGGAACTTCAGAAACGAGCGCGCTGCGGACTCGCGAGCAAGCTTCGTTTTTGCCGGTGCGAGGTCGTTCAGGCTCATATTGCGTCGGAGGTGTCGGAGCTTGGGTGTTATTAAATATGCGAATGACTTGCCATCTCTAGAGATATCAATAAATTCAGTGCTCCCTCCGACCCGATACGTCGGAGATGTGGCTGTGAGGTAGTCACCACTCCACGACCTATCGGATTGGTAAAATTGTTTGCGTCGATCAATTTGATTCGTTAAAAGCCGATATAATACCAAGTAGTACAATATATTGGTCAATAATATCAATAGTAAGTTCAAGTATTGTCGGAGATGTGACGTTATTCATCCTTATCTAATGAAACTCCGTCTCCTACTTATCAATGACTTTGTCTTTATGTGTGTAGCTCAATTGGCGAAGGTGCCATTTAATTGAGCGACTTTTCAGAGGAATTAGCACTTTTTGTGTCGATTCGTCGCGATAATCATTGTTAAAAAGTCGTTTTACCCCTTAATCCTAAGCTTTGCGGAGGTAGAATGTCTTGTGCGCGGGGTTCTGCATGGCAGTGCTGTCCTTCAGCTGGCGGTTCAGCAGCTTCACCACGTGGGACCCTTCCTGGATGTTCTCGATCGTGAAGGCCAGCGACTCATTGATGAGGTCCAGCTTGTAGATGCTCTCGTCTAGGGACCCGCTCGAGGTGTCCGTCAGTGCCGCGCGCAGCGAGTCATTGGACGTCTCTGTCAGTAGCAGCAGCATCCCCAGCAAACAGCAACATTAACCCCACCTCACTATATCATATACAGCCACAGCTAGACAACTCACTGAGTGTCTCGAGCTTGCTTTCCAGCGGCGCCGGCAGCTGCTGACCCTGCTGCTGCGCCGCCGAGCTCTGCGCGCGGAAGACAAAAGACGACGACACCGGCACGGAGCTGGAGATGGACGAGGCCGCCCGCGCCGCCGTCACGGCCGCCAGCTCCGTGCCGCGCTCTCTGGCCTCCTGTAGCTTCTTGAAGGCGAACTCTCGCAGCGCCGACGTGTCCATCGCTAATCAGAATGTGGCGTTTGAATTTGCCAATTTTGTGGCGTCCTTTTGCCACATTTTGCAATTAGGAGACTTAGCGGTGATTGATTGACTGTGGACCAATTCGAGCGACCATGCGCACGCGCATCTGGGAGGACGCCGCCGCCATGAGCGTGGTGAGCGTGCTGGGCTTCCTCATGAACGAAGAGGGCGAGGTCGTGGGCTCGGAGCGCACGCAGGTGCTGTGCAAGCTCATGCCGTCCATCCACACGCTGTCGCACCGCGCGATCCTGGCGCTGCTCATCACACAGCTCAGCGACGCCGACGCCCAAGTGTGAGGCCCCGAGCAGTAGATAGACGCGGTGGCTTTGCGGTCATGGAGACTCACTTTGGGTGCTTGATGCTGTGGGGAGCAGCTTCTACGCGGAGAGCGGGCTGAAGGTGCTCAACGCGTGGCTGGTAGATGGCGTCACTCGACGCGAGTTGGGGCTGTCCAAAGAGAAGAAGCGCACCGAGATGTTCTCCCAAGTGCGCGCGCTGCTGCGGGTGAGAGACGAGCATTTGACAGCGAGGTGAGAGAACTGGGGTGATGATCGTAGCTGACCCGTCGGTTGGTGCCGGTGCTGCAGATTCTTGATGTGAATGTGCAGACGGACGCGCAGAGGAAGCAGAACTCGTACTTGACAGGCACGTTCGCGAAGGTCATCGAGCTGCTGGATAATGCCGGACCAGGTACACTCATCTGCATGTGGTATGCCCCGCTCGAACTGCCGCGATCATTGACCAAATAGCTTGCTTGCTGTTTTTTTTATGATGTGCGCAGACTACGCGGCCGAATGGAGTCGACTGAACATTTACCGCCGCCACTTTGAAAGCTCATGTGGTGTGCCCTCTACTGTCAAGGATGGACGAAGCGAATACCGACGGGCTGCCAACAGCTACGCGAATGGGAACAGCTCTCGGAACGACAAGCCGTCCTCGGGTGAAAACTCGACGCAGCACTCGTTCATGTCTTCGACTACCACAACCTCGACGAACAGTGCTTCGACGTCTCGGAAGCCCACAACTTCGGGGTCTTCTGCTGGAACCACGCCCACGACTACGTCTTCCAGCTCGAGCACGACTAGTCAGCGGATTGCTCCTGCGTCCGTGCTGCAGTACCAACCGAAGTCATTTCTGCAAAAAGATACGGGCTCCAACAAGCAAGACCAGGATGGTCTCGAGGAATATGTGGAAGATGACGACGAAGGAATGATGCTTGCCGATGAAGGTGTGATCACTAACGTGAATCAAGCTGCGTTGAGTGCTTCTCTGGAACTGAAAATTCGAGGAAACGGCCACGATATGCAGTATGGGGAGCGTTCGCCATGCCGGAAGTGCAAGCGCATGGCTTCAAAGCGGTGCACTCACTGTGAGTTCTGTGCCAAGTGTGGACAGAAGGACAAGTGCGAGCCGATTAGCGTTTCCGCAGCAGCGCCATCGTCCGACGGTAATGGCAGCGACAGGAAGTCGGCAGGAAATGGCATTGGTGCTAAATCACTTTCGGTGAAGGACCGCAATGTACAAGTGCTCGGCTCAGTGATGGATGCGGCGATCTATCACGCTTTCCGCCAGGAAGATTTCCACTCTGTGTTCAGTCTCATCCAGAATGGCATGGACGTGAACTTCCAGCGAATTGAGTCTGACCGCTCGTCGGCCTTGATGGCGGCTGCACACCACGGTCGTGACGACGCTGCCAGCAAGCTGCTGAGCCTGGGAGCAAACCCGTGCCTTGAAGACCATACAGGCAACAAGGCGTGGAACTTTGCCGAGCGACGAGGACACACAGAGCTTATGGAAAAACTCAAACAGGGCTGCGAGGAGTGGGAAGAGAAGCACCAGGAGGCAGATGCTGAAAAACTGCCCTAGCTAGTTTATCAGCCAGCTGTATCCGTAGATAACCACCACAAGGGAATATCGATTGCTAGGAGGAAATGAAGTGCGCGTGGGCCTTTAGTGTACTCATGCGAGAACCAATGTAGGTGACAGCAGATCAGTCTTCTTTATGGTTATTTGCGTGTTTTCCCCTACTTGTCCTTCGCTTCCGTTTGTAAGGTCAAAACTTCCAGTCAGGGTCCACGTCCATAGCCCACACAAACTTCTCCCGCAGCGTCTTGGAGAACACTGATGAAATCGGGACTTCGTTCTGTTGGCACAAGATGGAAGCGAAGCAAACACATTAGCCACATATCCAGTTGATAAAGCACGAATCCAACCGTCAAGCACGACGCACCCTTTTGCACCATGCGACGGTGATGCGCGGGTCCATGTAGTTGAGCTTGGACGTGCCGAGCGCGACCTCCTTGTTGTCTGTCTTGTCCTGAAGTCGCAGCGACAGTGCCTTGATTTTCTTCTTCCAGCTTTCAATCTTCTTCGCAACTTGGTCAGCCGAGGGCGTTCGCTGGAACAGATGAACCTGGGCCTTCTTTGCCAGAGCATCTTCCTCTTTGCTGTCGGACGCGGGCTTCTCCTTTTTCAACTTAATGCTGTTCGGTTTCCCCTTCGAAATCAGCGTCTGCATTTGCTTTAGATCCTTCAGTTGGTCCTTTAGCTGATCAAGCTGTGCATTCATCTTGTCCAACGTAGTGTCAAACGACTTCGGCGCGGTACGCTGGTGATTACACAAAATGGCGACCTTCCGGTTGGCATCGTTGTACAGCACAACCTTCGGTGCCACTTCCATCTTGCCCTGCAGGTCTAGCTCTTGTCCTGACGGACCAGGCAGCTCCTTCTCCAACGTGAACGATGCATTGAACGTACGGAACACCTTCGCGCTGAGCCCAGGCATGAGCGAGCTCAAATGCTTGTTCAGCTCCGTGACGGACAGTTCGTGAAAAACTTCCTCGTTCTTACCCTTCTTGACGCAGAACTTCTGTAGATTTGTGTACACTTGCTTGCCGACGTCGCCATATTGCGCTAGTTCGACAGTGTTGTTGTAGGGCATCGAGTCTTTACCGAGGAACGACAGCGTGACGGCGCAGTTCTCGTCGTTGAAGGACATGTGCTCCACACGCAGACTGCAGCAACCAACAGTGTCAGCCTCGTCCTCTCCCTTCTCGTTACCCACACGCAGTGCCAGAACATCAATGACCCACATAGCAGTGGAGCGCTGCTTTGTGAACATATCCTTGGCCTTGAGGCCCTTTGTATAGTCCCGGCGAATTTTGTCGATGCACTTCTTCAGTCGCCGAGCCTTTTCGTACTTGGCCAAGTCGGACTTGCCCTTGAAGCTAGAGCTAGCCGCAAAGAACACGTACTTGATGCCACCCATGACGTTTTCGTTCCAGTAGGCGAGCCACGAAACCGTATCACGGTGAATCACTTGCTTCCAGGCGTGACCGGGGACATTGCAAATGGGTACACGATCCGAGATACCCACATTAACTGTCACATCCTCTGGCATCACACGTTCCTTCAGCGTACCAGTCTTCGGGTGCTCGCCACGACCGCGGAACAGACCAGGTGGCTCGATGCGAAAGTTACCCACCTTCTCTAAATGGCCATCCACGAAGGCAAAACCATTGGTGAACAGCTCCATCTCACGCTTTTCCTTCTCCGGTTGCTTTTCCTCCTTCGTCATGCTCTTTTTCTCCTCACGCAGCTTCTCCAGATGAGCCGCAATGCGAGAAAAGTCACACCCTTCAAAGGTCTTAATCTCATGCTGCTTGCCCAGCACCTTCTTGAAGTCGGTGAAGAAGTTTTTGTTGAAGATCTTGGCCGTCTTGGGGTTACCGAGTTGTGGGCCGTCCTTGGGGATAGCAGCATAGAAGCTGGCAATTTCTTCCTGGGTAGGGGTCAGCTCGATCTCCTTGTCATTGTACAGCAGCGACACGTGGTGCGGTTTGTACGGAGGCGGGAACATGACGCCATTGTGCTCTAGCGTGCGCCACTGGAGGCCCTCAGGCAGCTCTTCTGCGTTCCACCAGCGGAAGGCCTTGATCGCCATGTCCAGGCGCTCGCCCTTGGAGTGGACCTTGAGTTTGCGAACATTGGCCCCCTTCTCCCTCTTCACCTTGGCCTTGCCATTGGATGCCGAGGAGTTGGCCTTGGTCTTCCTGCTCTTGGGGGCGGAAGCGGACGAGCTCGATGCCTTCCGCTTGACGCCCGTCTCCTTCTTGACCGCCTTCTTCTTCTTCTTGTCCGTGGCTGCTCTACTGCTATCAGCGGCCACCTTCTTGCTGGCCGTCGCCTTCTTCTTGAGCTGCACCAGCGGCATACTGTCCGAGTCCGAGTCCGAGTCGACCACGCGCGGCGTCTCCTTCTTCACCACGCGCGCGACTTTACGTCTGGCAGAGGGCAACGAGCCGCTGGGCGTCGTAGGCTTGCTCTTCTTGCGCAGCATCGAGATGGGGATGAGGTCGTCGTCGCTGCTGTCCATGGGCTTCGAGGTCGGATGGCTACACGCAGAGATAAGATACAGTAGCACCCTGTCAGACCGCGATCCTTGGTCGTTGAGGGCGAGGGAGCGCTCCTAAAACTGAGGCAGTCGACGCAAAGTCCGCCTAGCCAACTTTGTAGCCTGCTACGCAGTCAGATAGACACCAAGTGGTCTCCCCCCCTCGATGGGAACGCACCTCCGAGCCGCTTCCTGTCGCTCACTGTTATTACTGGCGCCACTGGCGACGCTTGCCGGCGCTGTATTTCCTGTACATCAGTGTTACATTCCAATACGTACACCACACGAACGTTTTGTTGCCGACCGTGAATTTGTGTTCGCGGACATCAATCTTACGTAGCATCTATGTGCCGTGTTTGAGCAAATGATGGCAAGTTCTTGCGGTGGTCAAAGCTCCAAGCGCCACCCGTACGTCACTTCGGATCATCATGGCAGGAGGCAACTCGGACGCGACGACGCCGCGTATGGCCACGCAGGTGGCGGTGGCGGCGGCCGGCGCGGCGCTGGCCTACTACGTGGGCTCGCGCAGCAAGAGCGCCAAGCACGCGGGGGCCCAGCGCCGCGCCAAGGCAGTGGCCGAGGCCAAGGTGGCGGCGCTGCCCACGGAGCTGGAGCGCCGCAAGCTCACGTCAGTGGTGGTGCGCGTGCCGGCCACGACGGCCAACATGGGCCCGGGCTTCGACACCATCGGCATGGCGCTGGACATCTGGACGGAGATCTCGGCCGAGGTCGTGGCGCCCAAGGAGGGCGACGCGCCCAACGTGCGCCGCGTCACGCTCACGAACGAGGGGGAGGGCGCCAAGGAGCTGCCCACGGACGAGAGCAACCTCGTGGTCGTGGGCATCAAGGCCGCCTTCAAGGCCGCGGGCGAGGAGCTGCCGCGCCACATCAAGGTGCACTGCAAGAACCGCATCCCCTTCGCACGCGGACTGGGCAGCAGCTCGGCGGGCATCGTGGGCGGCATCATCGCCGGCCTGGCCCTTGCTGGCATGCGCCTGCCGGTGCACGGCCACGAGGAGCTTCTGCAGCTGGTAAGGAGCAGCTATTGGTGTACCGTGACCTGTGGCTTGGCATTCTGACACGGTTCTGCTGAATTTGTACAGGCCTCGGAGATCGAGGGCCACCCCGACAACGTGGCGCCCGCCATCTACGGCGGCCTGCAGCTCGGCATCTTTGCCGACGACCGCTGGTACTCCTCGCGCGTGCAGATCCCGGACGGCCTGCAGTGCGTCGTGTTCATCCCCGATTCGACAGGCCCCACGAGCGTGGCGCGCGCGATCCTCCCGCCCAACGTGCCCCGCAAGGACGCCGTGTTCAACATTGGTCGCGCTGCCATCTTTGTGAATGCGTTCCGTTCGGGCAACCTCGACGAGCTGCGCTTCGCTACGCAGGACATGCTGCACCAGCCGCAGCGTGGCGCCGCGCAGTACCCCCACCTGGAGCCGCTCATGAAGGCGGCCTTGGGAGCTGGCGCGCACGGCTGCTTCCTGAGTGGCGCCGGCCCCACGGTCCTGGCTATCACCAGCGGCCGCGCCGGTGACATCTTCACGCAGCAGCTGGCCGAGCGTCAGGAGAACAAGGTGGCCAACGCCATGCGTGAGGCTGCCGCTGCCATGGGCGTCTCGGGATGCGTGTTCATCACCAACCCAGACCACCGTGGTGCCTTCATTGTGCGTGCGGAGCCGCAGTTTTCGGACCGCTCTGTTGCTCGCTACGAGGGCGACGTCGCCGACCTGTAGAGTGCTCGTACCAGTCTGGAGCCCCTCATGGATGCTCTAGTAAGCGGTGAAATGGAACGCCACTACGTTTGGTGCTTTGTTAGACAAGTTCTTGCTTTACGCGTTCCGCTAGCTTTGCGATGTTCAATTCGCGATCAAGCATCGAGTGGCACAAAAAGGTTCTAGGTTTATAGATTGTGTTGATATCGCCGATGAGAACGGCACGCAGTAGAGTAATTTACGAGGTGGTTGTCCTCCGAACATTGAGCGGCCGGAGCGGGTTGAGCTTCTGTGACTTCTTGCGGTTCGTGATGATTAACGCCGTCAGCATGCTGTTGGCATGAACTGCCTCGTTGCCGCCAGTCATAACACCCTGTTGCCCATGCGAAACGGACAGCAGCGAGACACCTTGAGGGAAGGCACTTCCAGTTGCGTCAGCCACCGCATTCAGGTCGCCCTGTAGCACGCGGTCGTAGCTCATGCCAACACTCAGGAAACAGCCGATGACATCTTGAAGATCCATAGTGGGGATGGATACCCGAACAGCATCACGCAGTCCACGACGCACCCTGGAAGCCACGCCTCGAGGAGAAAGAGACATCATGTGCAGTCGTTCGCCGAGACGTACCTCGGCGCCCAAGTGCAGAGAAAGATCACGCGCCGACGTCTCCGGTTGCAGCATCTGGTAGCGTGAACTGTTTCGCTTGAGGCCTCGGGGCACTGCACCACGCCGCTCACGTGCAACAGGGTAGTAAGCTGGCAGCAAGTTCGACTCGAGGTTAAACTTGTCTGGTCGCTGTGTCATCTCCGTCAGCATGCCATGAGTTGCCTCGTTAATAGCTTCCAGTGCAGGCTTGTGGTCCAGCGCAAACAAGTCGCGGCCACTCGCCTTGGTCACGACAAAGCTCTTGTCAGTTGCGTCGTAGCACGTGAATAGCGCGTGGGCAACCTCCACACTCGGGCAGCAAATTGCAAAACACGCGCCGTGCTTCGTCACGCAGCCTACGGTGCCTCCTTCCGAGCACAATTGTGTGGCGTATCCACGGCTTTTGGCAGCATGGCGGGACGAGCAACCGCCGACGACAGAGTAGGAGCAGTCCACGATCTCATTCACAGCCCGCGTTACTTGCTCTTCCTCTCCATCGTGCTGGTCATCAACGTCGTAGGTATCATCCCCACCGCCCATCACAGTCCACACGAAGTCCGGGCTCTCCTCAGGTTCCATTGCTAGCATTCCCATGCCGTCAAGAAGGCACCTCCGCGCAGCGTCACGTGGGCTCTCTAGATCCAAATCGGCGTTCAAGATTGCATAGGATCCTTCCGGGTCGTAAATTCCCCACAGCCCAACCGTAGGGCCGTGAGATCCAGTGTTGCTGTGCTGTCGGTGGCGCGAGTTATTACTGTTGCTCCCACTACTCCTGCTTAGGCCCAATGCTGGCGCGGCAGCACCCACATACACACCACCGCTGGAGGTACCACCCATGAAAAGCGTATCGGGAGCCGCACGTGCAAGCGCCTCGTACACTGCAGCGCCACCATGGTGATGTGAATACGACACCAACATGAAGTGGGGGTTTTGCTCGCCCAAAGCACTCACAAGCTTCGCAAACGCTGATGTGGCGGCTGCAAAAGTGTCGGGGTCGTGGGAAACAGTACTTGCAACTTGGACATCACATTTGTAAATGTTTGCCATGCGAGGCACTTGAGTCGAGCAACTTCCCGCGAGCTGACTCGCAGTAAATTCGTTGACAACCGACGAGAACCGCGAGGAAGCACCAGCTGGCGAACGACTGGGGTCTCCGTTTGGCATGAGGCAGCTTCTTGCCTGCAAGGAACAGCTCGTGCAGAGTCGCGCCTGCGTCTCAGGTTGTGATCCGGGCTGCAAAGACCATTTCCGACTGCACTGTCCGCAAACAGCTTCGCCGCAGGCTCGGCAGTGGTGCTTGGATTTCACGATCGAGAAAGAGCAAATACAGATCGCGCACTTGTTGCTGCGTGCTGGTTTCCACTGGTTTTTCGGGAGCACGACAATGGGGCGGAAGAGAGTATTGAACAGCAATTCGCGGATACCAATGAGCCTCTCCGTGAAGTTTTGGATGATCTTGGCTCCTACAGAGCTTGCGAACTGCTTTTGAAAGTCGATCACCATCATGCAAGTCACTTCGTACGTGCCAGGCGCATCGCCCGACGGCGAAACCAGATAGACACCCTTGTTGATCACCGCGCGCTTGCACTTGGCCACACTGGGAGGGATGGCCACGTCTTCACCAGCAAGTCGGATAGCCAGCTCGTCTCCTTTAAACGATTCCACTGACCGAATATAACCGTATCCGCGCTTCCGTCCGTCGGCCATTGCTTCGATATTCGCATACTCCACAAAGAAGAAGTCAACTGGCTTTACGAATCGCCCGGCAAAGCGACTCGCGTGCCACTTGACCTGCAAATGCGGGAACGATTCACTGGAGTCCTCATCAACGCTAGACGTGTCCTCATGGCTACCACTCGCAGTAGTCGTAGCCGATGCACCAGATGGGAAAAGCAGCGTCTGGCCGGAGTTCGCCATAGCTGCTGGTGCGCGTTCCGGCAGATCCATACGCTTAATAACTGTAGCGTGCAGGAGCCCCGGGAACACCTGCGACTCGATGTCGAAGTAGCTCTTCGAGTTGCTCGGCGTGAGATATTCCATAATCGTCCCTAGATGTGCCTTCACTTCGCACGATACGCGGAAGTAGAGCTTCGTGGAGGCGTCCTCGTCGGACGGGAGCGTCGCTGGTCTGTAGATGTGCACGTCCTGTGTGCGCTTGGCCAGTTTCCACGCCACCTTGCCGCACAAGTTGGCCACATCGATGGCCTCGTGCGCCTTCTCCTCCAGCCTCAACGCGATGTTGGCCACGTCCTTGTGCACGGATGAAGACGCCGGGGAGTTCGCGGTGGTGTGTATCCTGTGGCCCGAGGACGAGCCCAGGCCGCTCCCCTCGAGCTTCTGCGAGCGCGCGCTGTCCATGAGCTCATCCACGTGCAGCCTGCCCTTCTCGCCCCGGCCGGGCTGCCTCCTGTTGTCGCTAGTGTCCGTATCGTCGTTGCCGTCCTGGTTGCTGCCGTGCTGCTGGTCGCTGTCCCGGCTCAGCCCCTGCGCGCGGGGGTAGCTGCCGAGCGAGAAGGTCATGTCGAAGGAGCTCGGGCGCATGGGCTCCACGGTGTCCACGCCGTCCTGGTCCACGCCGTCGAGGCGGAAGCGGTCCATGGTGCGGATCTGTCGAGAAAGGCGGGCGGGCTCGGTCGTTATTCGTCTGTTGCGCGCGCTGTGGGCCGCGGATTGGGGCGAGGCCGGCGCGATTCGAAGCGGGAGATCGCGCTGCTGCGGGTGGGGTCAGCGCTGCTAAGCTCTTCTTGGCGCGCGGACGTCTCTAGACACGCGGAAGTAGGGACTGCGGCGGCGGGTTCTTCCTCCTCGCCGCGCGATTGGAAAGTGACAATTGTGAAGGCGCGGCTGGTATCGTCGGTGCACAAAAATGACTTGGATAAAGTATGCTGTTCCCCATCACCGCGGTCCGACCCCTAGTTGTCGTCCGATCGCGCCCCATTACGTTGCAGCGTGGCGGCCGGCACGACGCTGTCGACGAAGTCGTCTCGACATCCACGCGCGGCCCCGCGCGAGCCCGTCCCGGGCTGTAGACGCTGCGAGCATTCGCGGTGCTGCTTTCTGGCGTGGCGCCGCTGCCGGCCGCGCCCTCCAGCTGAGCGTCGGAGCGATCCGGCCAGTGACGCGGCAAACAGTCGCCGCGTTGTACTTGAGTCAACCATTTCTCTGCAGCTGCGGGTGGTGGCCACTGCCGCGTCGCGCCACGGAAAGTAAAATATAAAATCCGGGCTACACAGTCTGCCAGGCGACGACCGTCGCCCTGGGCATGGCTGCATGCCGCTCGCTGAGGTCGCGCGTGGCCGGATGGATTTTCCGCGGAGCGGCTCTGCGAGTCAACTCGTGGGCGAAGGCGACACGTTTATCCGAGCGTCTTGCTGCGAACGTTACTAAATGACGTGCCACCGAGGCGACAGCCATCCTTGCCCTTGCCGGGATTTTTAACGTATGGCTAGTCGAACTCGAGCTCGGGGCATTCCACGCACGAGAGAGCGTCCCAAATTTTAACTCGGGAAAAGCTGGGCGCTGGCGTGTTGCTCAATTGGACGCGTGGATCCGGGTCAGTTGATTTAGTTGTCGTAGTGTGCAGGTGCCAAGACATCGCTCCTCCGGAAAGAGTAAACAAGTATTTCCGGATGCACCACTTCCTTTAGCTTTCAGTTCCACGGCTTTCGAATGCGACCAAGTCATCCACGGAAAGGTAAACGTGAAAGCCATATCAAACAAGAAACAGAACCAACTCTGTTCACACAAGCTCTAACCACAATTTGTTTTTACTAATCACACACACAAATCAAGAAATGCACCGCAGCGAACCAGTGTAAAACTAATTCGAAGTACTTGTAAGCTGGAGCCCAACAATGATGCATATTGCCCCGCAGCTGCTCCATATCGATTTTGAGCACAAATGCTACCTGGTATGCCAATGTAAAACCGAATTGGCGCTTCGCCTGCGTTTTTAGAAATACCTATGAATTGCTCAGCAGAGGCGGTGAGTATCAGCATTTGGCACTCTTATGCACACTGGAAGAGCGGTGTCAGAGCAGCACTCTTCCAGACTTGCTTTCTTCGAGAGGAAGAGTCATTCGTTCAATCTAATAGTCACCGAACAGCATTGCAGTTCGAGTGATTTACAAAATCAATAGTATTGTATACTCAGTGTCAAGGCAAGCATAAAAATGATCTACTGGATGATGAACTGCAGTTCTAGTGATCTACAATATCAATAGTACTGTGTAATACTCAGTGAGTGGTCAAGGCAATCATCAAAATGATCTACTGGATGATGAACTGCGTACAAATCGAAGCGTACAGTCCGTTGACGTGTTCTCGTTAATTTCAGAAGCGAGTCGTGCGTCGCATTGTTGTTCATAAGTGGTAGTAGGATGAGAAGTGAAAGTCGCTTGTGGTAAATGAATTTTTGCCAACCAAGTCTCGCTGCAAAGCTGCCGTCGCAGCCCCTCTATGCATGCATCGCAGCGGGGGTTTGCAAAGCCAAAAAAGGCGCGGACCGAGAAGGGAAGCGCAAAGGGCTTCTTCGCAGCCCGACTTCTTGCTGCACAGGTGTTCCTTTTCTCGTAGACAGAATGATGTAGATCGTGTAGAGTGCGTCGAAGTTTTGCTTGAGAGAATCCTGGGGAAATATTGGGTCCCGACTTCGTCCATCCCAGAGGTCGAGGTGGGTCGAGGTGCTTGGAGAAGAAAAGAAGCTTCCATAGCGACCGTACTACTGTATTCGTTGCTTACTTTCACTTTTGATTATTATAAAGTAGATTGCCTCGATATAGAAGTCATCAAACCTGATACATTCCTGAATCTAATACGGTGCGTTGGGTATTCTTGAGCCTGCTTGTCTTCTACTTTGCTTTGTATTTAAATTATCGTTGGAGTTTGTATATACAACGTGACTTCTTTATCAAGGCACCAATACTGTAATTACAACCGCTTTAGCTTTGCAGACTCATTGAAAACCACGAATCTAAACCGCGTTTGATAGAGCAACTTCGATATGTATTCACTAAATTAAACTGTGGCTGCTACATGTAGAATGACACTTCGCATATAATACAACCAGTGTCAACGCCAATGCAATTGGAACTCAATCGCGACCGAACTCAATTCACCGCCGCTTTGGGCGTGTGAACAGCCTTGTAGGCTTGGTCCACGTCTTTGTAGCTTGGGTCGATATCGTCTTCCTTGGGGACACCGTCGCCACCCAGCGAGCTCAACTCCTC
>JAGDFM010000058.1:0-83955 GCA_019155715.1 Phytophthora pseudosyringae
GGGAAAAACTCCCCTATTGCCTTAGCCACATCTGGTGGTTTGCCCGCCGCGTTAAGTACTGCAAGCTTCTCACGAGCAGTGAACGAAGCACGCCGTTTGCCACGCACGACAGGGGGCATTGCCAAATAAATTGGATGGCGTCCGTCGCACCCGACGGTACCGGAATTATTACCGACCGTTATATGCAAAGGCAGTTGCATAATTTGAAGCGAGCCTCTGATTGGTTGACCGTTATAAGCAGGCGACCGTAATAAGCCGAGGAATTCGGTATTATACAGTTTTTTTAACTGTTTGTCCAAAGATCATGTTCTACGGTCATAAACGGAGTTCGGTACAGCTCATCGTGCTCTTGGGCGAACACCGCCGCCGCATCCTTCTCGTTCTGCTGGAAGTGCTTGTCCAGGATATCATTATACATTTTGTTAGATGGTAAACCCACTTTCGTATTCCCCGTCAGACCAACAATCATGTCACGGAAGGCTGGTGTCGTGATCTTGTTGTACGGGAGGCCTGGAACATTTAAAACAAAAATGTTCGGGGGAATGTTGACAGAAATGTTAGCCGTCAAGACTTGATGGCAATTTTCCTCCATGAGAACGTACCGTCTCGAATCAACCATCGAGCAATGAGCCCTTTAATATCGTCCGAGGTCTCCGTTGGTTTCCACCAAGTCTTATGTCACTTAACAGGTGGTCTAACACCGTCTTTTGTCTCGCCAGAACCATCGCGCTTGCCTTCGTTCTTGCACTCCGCGTTGACTACGTATCGATTAGTGTTCTCCAGCCGGTATTTGTTTTCTTCAACAGCGAATGGGTGGAATTTATGTGCAGCAACTATGTGGGACTTGGCGTTGGAGACGTTTGCGGTTCTGCAGAGAGAACGTACCCAGGACTTTGTCTGCATGCAAACCAGACAAATTTGGGTATACGGCTTGCCAGCACGAATAGTCGGGTGCTCGAGCTTGTGGATGAGGTTCCAGACCTTGTCGGTGGCGTTCTTGGGGGGAGCATGGGCAGGTATGGCTTCAGCCGCTGGGCTCACCTCTTCGGGTTCACTCTGTGCTAGATCGACCACAGTGGCTTGACTTGACACTGAAACACCAGTAGGCTGCTCGGCGTGAGCTCTTGACGGTCATCGCCTGGACAGATGATCTTGAAGACGCAACAGACGCTGCAAAACCTGAATTGAACGTGTGAATGGTCTTGATGCTGTGAATAAGCATGCAGGAACTGTATCCATCTACATCTGGGAGTTCTGCTTTAGTGCAGAGCTCATTACTGCACAAGTGATGGACTTGCCGTCTACAGGCGCTACGAGGCGATGTTTCCTCCAGGTTTCCCCAGGCGCAGTCTGCTTTAGCGCACTTCATCGTGTCTTGGAAGCTTGAGAAATGAATAAAAATGAGGGGGGGGGGGGCGGGGAACCCCCCACTGCGTGCGTCGTTCGAAGATCCNCCCCCCCCCCCCCCCCCCCCCCCCCCCCCCCCCCCCCCCCCCCCCCCCCCCCCCCCCCCCCCCCCCCCCCCCCCCCCCCCCCCCCCCCCCCCCCCCCCCCCCCCCCCCCCCCCCCCCCCCCCCCACCACCCACTGCGTGCGTCGTTCGAAGATCCAGCGCTGGTTGAAGCTCTCCCACGATAGTAGTTATATATTCGAATATATTACTTCCGTTTCACGCTACTATGAAATATATTACTGTGTCGTCAACAAGTCCACGACTATATCTATGTCTATATTACTATCAGTAATCTTATCACTGCTATCGCTACTATTTTGTAAACTACTACCGAACCCTGCTCGTACTAGAATACTACAATATGCGAACTAAAAAAGGCGAGGAGGTTCCAATAAGTACGATGAATTGGTCCTCCCCAAAGTAATTGGCTTGAACCGCGGGGAAAGCTGCCTTCGTAGTACCGTGGCCCGATGGCCATGTCTTCCGCCGCTCCCGACGCGTCGCCTCCGCCGGCGGGCTGCTGCATCTGCATGGAGATGGAGGACGTCCAGGGGTCGCTGCTCGTCCAGTGCGTGCGCTGCGCCATCCGCGTGCACGTCAAGTGCTACGGCGTGAGCATCGCGGGGGCCGGCGACGCGTTGGCGTGGCGCTGCGAGGCCTGCGCGTTCCTTGGCGCCGCCCCGGCCGCGGCCAAGCGCCTGACGCCGCAGTGCGCCGTGTGCCCCCTCGCGGGCGGCGCGCTGCGGCTCACGGACCAGCGCGACGTGTGGTGCCACGTGCTGTGCATCAACTGGATCCCGGAGCTCTCGCGCAGCCTGACGGGCGCCATGGACGAGGCCGTGCGCATCTCGCTGCTAGACCCGAGCCGCAGCGCGCTGCGCTGCCTGGTCTGCGGCCTGCGCGGCGGCTGCATCCAGTGCGTGAGCGGCCGCTGCGCCAAGGCCTTCCACGTGCTGTGCGCCTTCCGCGCGCCGTCCAGCCTGCTCTACACGGGCTACAACGCGGCCAGCCAGCAGGTGTACCACTGCAAGACGCACCTGTCCGACGTGACCAGCACCAGGTTCGAGATGGTGGATAACTCGTGGCGCGAGCTGCCGCAGCTCAAGCAGCACGTCGAGAATCACCCGCCGAGCGCCGAGCCCAAGTGCCGCTTCTGCGGCAACAAGGTGACGCTGCCCAACAAAGAGGGGCACGAGACGCAGTGCCTGCTTGGGTGGATGGCGCGCTACGACGCGCGCCAGAGGAAGGAGGAGCTGGCGCGCGTCGGCGTCAAGCCCGCGGAGATCGCGTACGAGAACAAGGCCAAGTCCCCCGCGTCCAAGAAGAAAGGAGGCGGCAAGAAGATGAGGAGCCAGAGCAGCCCCGGCAAGAACAGCAGAGACGCCAACGGCAAGTTTAAGCGGCAGGAGGCGGCGCCCCTGCGGCCCTGTCCCGAGTGCGGCGAGCAGGTGCGCGAGACGCTCATGATGGGCCACTTGAAGAACAGCTGCACGAAGAGCCGGCACGCCATGAAGCGCAAGACGTCGCCGCGCGGCGGCCTGCTTCAGGAGGACGCGGCGGCGGCGGATTTGACGGACGTGCTCTTTGCCTCGTGGCCCGGGCAGAACAGCGGGGCGCCCATGAACTCGACGTACTTCTGGAAGGTCGTGGAGACGCACTTTTTCAGCAGCAGCGCGCTCGAGAAGAAGCGCATGGAGCAGCTGTCCAAGAGTTTGTGCGGCGTCAAGCTGGAGGACATCGCCAAGGCGTCGCGGCGGCGGCCGTTGCAAGCGTCGGACATTCACTGTCGAGACACAATGCGCTTGGAGCGAACTGCGGAGGACCCGAGGCAGACGCTGGCGCTTCAAAAGTTTGCGCACAAGTGCGACTTCCTGATGCGAGCGAGCCACTGCCGTTGCCTGAGCGATCCTCTTGTCAAGCCGATGATTGAGATCAGTCACAACCCCGAGTGCACGAAACCAAATTCTGACGAGGCCGTCGATTCGAAGCAGGTTCTAGACGGCGCGGAAGCGGACATTTGTGTACAGTTCAAGAACGGGGAGAACACAATAGTGGCGTGCAAATACTCCATGCGGGTGTCACGAGATGGCGTCACCATGAATCAGCATGCAGCGGAAAATGGGACGATTGCTAGCAGTTTCCAGCATGACGCGATGTCTACGCTGGCTGGCTTTGATATGCAGACGAAGAAAATTCCCCTGGCTAAGGATGACAAGTTGCTGATTTCTCTTGATTCCTGTGACCAAGTCGTGAAAATACCAGCCAGTACTTCGCAAGCTCTACCTATTTTAACTGCTGCTGCCGACACACCACTGACCGATGAATTTACGCCTGCGATCAACCTTCTTATGGAGCACCTCAAGGATACGACGGAGCAAAACCGCTACCGTATCCGATCGTTATACAAGAGGTTGCAAGGTAAAGAGGGTGAAGACAACAAGTTCCAACTTTCGGCGCAGACGACTGACTTGTACTATCGTGAGTTTGCGTCTTGGAAGCGACTGTGCTCGAGCTTATTAATTGGCTATAAAATCGGTGATCAACATGAAGAGACTGACAAGAAGGCAACTGAAAGGGACGAACAAGAGGGATCTACGGAAGACGAAGACGATGCGATCGATGATGGCACCTGCGTCGTGTGCTTCGATGGACAGTCACCCGAAACGAATCCAATTATTTTCTGTGATCGTTGCGAGCTGGCAGTTCACCAGCGCTGCTACGGAATGGCCAAGGTGCCTAGCAATGAATTTATTTGTGATCGTTGTCGAGCCACGCGAGAAGGAATCGACCCGGCAAGAGATGTCTTCTGTCAGCTCTGCTCTTTGGGCGACGGTGCATTCAAACGCACCATTGACGGGAAGTGGGTCCACGTGGTGTGTGCGTTGTGGTGTCCGAAAGTGTGGATTGGCAACCTGTTTGAGCTTTCGGAGATTAGCTTGGTAGGCTCCACGAACCAAGTACGGTTTTTGAATTCAGTCGAAGAAATTGATGCACGTATTGCCCAAGCATCGGGTGGGCAGCATATTGCTCTGAAAAACGGCAACGACCCGGAAATACCTGCCGTTGAGTTGGGAAGCCTTTGTGTGCACTGCAGAGTCGCCTGTGGGCGCACGATCCAGTGTTGCCACCCAGGGTGCTCTACGTCGTTCCACCCACTTTGCGGATGGTTTGACGGTTTGCCCATGACAGTTTCGCTTGGAGACGAGAGATTCATTTATGCCGGCGGAGGGGCAGGATTAAGCTTCCAGATGTTCTGCTCGAGCCATTTGCCTGAATCCTATCCTGCAGCGGAGCAGCTTGCTCAGCGGCGTCGGCGAGCGCGATTCCGCATCGACTCGTACTTCGTGATGCGAAACAAGGATAACTACAGCACCAGCGCGAAGAAACCAGCGGATGACGAGTCTTCGTTGCTGTCTGGGTCGATTGTTCAAGCTGTGCTTTCTGCAGAAAGCAAGATAACTTCGACCGAAGATGACCCTAATGCGACAGATTGGACTGACATGACGGTCTGCTCTGCGTGCTTTGAATATTGCGCGCCTATCGTTGGAGAGCTCGCGGACGTGAACATGCTGCATCGAAGGCAATTTATGATACGTTGCCAGTACTGCAACGTCTATATCCATCCGGAGTGCTGTATTTCTGACATTGGTTCGTCCGCTACGATATTTAGAAGCAACTGGATCTGCGAGCGGTGCACACAAACTGGAGGCAAGGAAGCACCAGCCTGCGTTGTCTGCGCCAAGGCAACCGATTACCTGATGCCTTGCGTAGACTCTCCTGCCGCAGTGGTCCAATCGAATGGGAAAACTCTTCCCGACTTGAAAACAGCAAGCGCACCGATTCGCCCGGCCCCTGGTGGCGGCCAGCAACTTTGGTTGCAAGCTCACCAGAATATGCTGCGACAACAGCAAGGACAGGTTATCTCGGACAGCTACAAGCACCCACAGCAGCCACAGGGACAGGAAATTAGCATGGTTCTATCCCATCCTACACCGAACAAATGGATCCACGTCTACTGTGGCAAGTGGCAGAAAGCTAAAACGGTCAAGAGGAATCACATGCTCTGTGCGTACGCCCCACCGCTGAAGCCCGATAGTATGGCAACGCGATGTGAATTTTGTGACAAGAAAGAGGGATTGCTTGCGAACTGCGCTCAATGCCACCGTCGATTCCACCCCATTTGCGCAGCACAGAAGAAGTTATATTGCGCTCGATCAAATCGCACCGAGTGGAAGTTTTACTGTGAGGCTCACCCGCCACCGGATGCAGCTTTCGATGTGAACCGCCAGTCTTGGATCACCCAAGAGATATTAGGCCAGCTGCAAGACCTGCGTCGCTCACTCGAGCGCGGGAGAATGCTGCTGGAGATGTCCCGCCAACGAGATCGCCAACAGAAGCGCTTGCTGAATGTTTGCAAACTGCCGCTCATGGAGGCATCCATTGATGTGATTTTGAAAAAACGCCCAACACCCCAGATGAAGGAGGTTTATCACGACTTTACTGGTGAAAAATTGACCGACGTACCGCATCGCCCAAAGGGAGCTCCACCGTCGCCACGCAACGCGCGAAGCCGCGTCAGAAGCAGTCCGCGCGCTGCGGCTGGAGGTCGGCCCACTCGAGCACCAAAGCGCTCGGCTTCACAAACAGCGGCTACCCCAGAAAGAAACCCGAAGCGCCGACGAACACGCATCGATTCCGATGGCTCGAGCAGTGGTGAGCAGAATTCACGCCGCAGTTCTCGGCGAAAGAGTTTGCGTTTTAACCAAGAGGGCGCGGAGAACGAGGACGAACCAGTAGAAGAGGACGACGAGGTGGAGGCTCAAAAGAAACTGTGGGCGAATCTCGTGGTGCCCACGGAGGTGGATGATTTTGATCTTGTCGTCGCTGAGCAATATCCTGAACTGGTGGTACGTATTTGATCGATGAGACTTCAACAACTCCATGTTCTCAACCCCCACTCACGATATTCCTGCTGTGTGTTTGGTTATAACAGGATTAGTCGGCCGAAGTATGAGAACCCCCCGCTGTGCGAGAGTTGTAATAAACATCGCAGTGGCCAAACCGTCACAATATTTTTAGAGAACGTAGTGGTATTTGCAGATGTTGGAGTTCTCTGTGGCACGATGATAGCGATGTCAAAGCAGGCACGTGCTTTCATGGGCGATATGAGCGAAACAAGTGAAGTCGAGGCAGCATCAGATGAAGAAGAATCCGCCGGAGATATGGAGTCGAGCAGCCATGACGGACTGGCGGGCTTGTTTTGCAGCCCCGCGCCATCTACTGCAGGTTCAATGACGGAAACAATCGATAGTCGAGAGGAAGTCCGATACTGCGACGAGTGGGAATTGTTTTCAGACGCTACCTTCGACAAACATGATTCGTCAGACAACACAAGTAGCGACGAGGGAGGTGATCAGGCAGCACTCAGCTGTGTGAATAGCGAGCCTCACCAATCTGCAATTGACACCGGAATCGACTGTGCACGCGTTTTGGTGAGATCTCAGCAGGTTGACACCGACAAGCAGGACTCTCTGGTGCATAACGATGATGCCGAACGCGTTCTCCGGTCTGCACCGTGCAGTCCAGCGTCTTCCACTACCACCGACAATGGTGGCAACTTCGTGCCGAGCCGGGTGGTTTCACAAGATAGAACACGAACCTCCCGATGTGAAGCGAGTGCAGATACCGGCGTGCATCGACGAATCCAAGTTGTAGTTCGCGTCCGTCCCCCGTCAGATTCTGAAGGCAAGGTGGTTGTCACTGCGGGTGAGAAGGAGGGGTCCAGTTTGTGCGTGCAAGCAACAACTTTACAGGGAAGCATCAGTACGGTGACGGAATGCACGTTTGATCGGGTGTTCCTGGGTAGTGCAACCCAAGAGGACGTATTTGCTGGTATAGAGCCAAGCGTGCAAGCGTGTCTAGAAGGGTACAACGCCACCGTCTTCGCATACGGACAAACTGGTACGGGTAAAACGCATACACTATTCGGTAGAGATTTAGGTTCTTCTCGAGACAGCAACACGGCCCAAGGAGAAAACGATTCGTTTCGAATGGTCAAGTCGTCTTGGGGGATTGTACCTCGCTCACTGAGCTATTTGCTATGCCAGGCATCACTTTTGAAGCAGAAGGATTGCCAAGTCGATCTGCACTTGAGCTTCCTGCAGATCTACAACGACCGTCTTTTCGATCTCCTCACTGATCGCATGCGGCAAAAGCCTTTGCTTATTCGGGAGCAGCCCACGCTGGAGGGCACCACGAGCGTCACCGTGCAGGGATTATCAAGCGAGAGGATAACTTCGTTCTCAAGCGCCATGCAAATTATCCACCAAGGTCACACCAATCGCTGCGTCCGTGAAACCGAGTCCAACCTGTCGAGTAGTCGGAGTCACGCGATCGTACAAATTCAGGTGATGACGCAGTGTCCAGCTCCTAACGGCGACGGCCAGGTCCTCCGAAGGGCGAGATTAAACTTGGTGGACCTTGCGGGCTCTGAAAAGTGGAATACGAATGTGGAAATGGAAGACGCGCACTCGCAGGAGCTGAAAAACATCAACGCGAGCTTGTCGGCGCTGGGGAACTGTATTGCTGCGCTGACTGAGGCCGGCAGGAAACACATTCCGTACCGAGACTCCACTTTGACGCGGGTTTTGCAAGACTCTTTCGGCGGGAACACGCAGTCGTGCTTGATAGCCACTGTCAACGCCACTCAGCAGTCGTGTGAGGAGACGATTCGAACTCTGCATTTCGCAGATCGAGCGAGGTCAGTGATCCAGACAACTCGTGTGAATGAGGTGGCGGATGGGTCGACAGAGCTCCTGATGGCAAAAATTCAGATTGTGAAACTACGAGAACGGCTGGAAAGTGAGCAGCGAAGAAGGCATGAAACGCGACTGAAGGAACACCAGGAAATGCAACGAGACTTTCAGGAAAAGCTCAAGGGCAAAGACAAAGAGATCACGAAGCTGGCGAGAGATAACGCCGTTTTTCAAAGATGGCGAGATGAAGACGTGAAGAAAATTCGTGCTCTCGAAAGTCGTATCAAGGACTTGGAGGAGCAAATGGGCTCGGGCGACAGCAGGAGTACTGAACCATCGATGAACACTGCTTCTAGCGCGGTAGCCCCGAGATCCAAACGACAGAGTGCATCCCCTCCGTCATTTTCTGTAGCAAAAAAGCACACTCCAGTGCAGAAAACCCGATCACGAGCGAATCTTACTAGAGCAGGAAGCGAGAGCAATACTGCTGCTGCTCGAACATATAAACAAGTGATCGAGCGATACGCTCTCGGGTCAAGTAAAGGGCAGCAAGTGATAGCTGTTCAAAGCAGTGAAATTGCGTTCGACCGAGCTCGGCAGAGCGATGCGTCAAATGATGCAACGAATCAGCTCGAAGACCCTGCCGAGATCGAAGATTCGAATTCCCCTATGAGCCAAAAGCATCGTTGGGAGGCTTTGAACGATAATCGAGTGGGGCGATTACCAGATATTGACAGACCCGAAGTGGCTCTGTACGAAGCTTCTGGCTTATGTGTATCTCCGGTAGGCTGCCAGTCAGTTGACAAGGCAATTTCTGTGGCTCCGGCATCAAGCACTACGAACTCGTACGCATATTCGGGCCATGCAGCGCTAAAAGTTAGCACCGAGTGGGCATCCTCGATGCTGTCATCCAAGTCAACGCCGACGATTGTAATCCAGAAGCAAGAAACTCACGATAGGCGTGCCGACCCATGGTCTCCTAGTCCAGCAAACGGTCTCAGTACTCCTTTTCCGAGACAAGAGCCCGTGTCATTGTTGAAAAGCACTAGCACTGGAAGCTTCAGCTACAACCCGCCCGTGCGTCCATCAGTAGGGACCAGCTCCATCTCCGCAGTGGAGCCGTGCCCAAAGCACAAGCTCGTGGGGTGCATGCTGTGCTCCGTTAGTGACAATTTCCGTCCACTGCCATTGGACAATCTCGTCGCGACCTGCAGCGCATCTCAAACTGCGGCGGCGCGCCAACCGCCCAAGGAACTCGCGACGTGTTCCCCAGTGGTGTCCAAGGCAAGTGAAGCGACCCGGAAGCCCCAAGACGGGCCCTGCGAGCGGCATCAACTGCTGCGCTGCTTTATTTGCATGAAAAGTAGCAGCACGGCCACGACCATCGCCGTTCCAAGTGCTGCTCTGCCTTCCAGCTTCACCTACAGCACTCCGGTGAGTTCTTGGACTGGCACGAACCTCAGCAGCTACCAAAACTCGGAGACCCCGTCGAAGTGTGCTCTTCACGCGCTGGCCAACTGCATCCTGTGCGCTGGGGTGAAGGCGATGACCCGGAAGGCGGTGGTCGTTCCTACTCCGCAAGCGTCTCCGGACACGAGAAGTGCAACAAACCACGGCGAAGAGCGTGCTGCGGACCGATATCGACGATACACGCTCGACGAAAGGATACTCAATTGCCAGACGCAGGCGAATCGATGGTGACCCCAACAACCTCCTTGACCAACGCGTGCATGTTGCTTACAATGCAGCAAATTGCTTCAATGTAGCCATGTTGTACAATCATCGCCCTGGTTATGTTTAATCCATACGAAAGTCAAGACAAAATGGAAACTGCCAACCCGTCATGATGCATTCTGTGTAGATATCCGCCAAACACTCGTACATATCGCCTCGCCGTGGCAGCCAATACTACAACCGTGGTCATCTTCCAAGTTGCTTGCGAGAGCATGAGCATGGGCATGGATCATGCCCCAAGTTTTGCTACCGTACCGTACGGTACACGACCCCGGTGCGTCGAAACTCGGCCTGCGTCCAAACAAAAAAAACTGGTTGAAGTTGCCGCCCCCTAAACCTCCTCAGGAAAAAAAAACTTTTAGCGAGGAGCTCATTTAACGAAGTGCACTGCAACACGCACGCAACGCTCTGCCACGCCGCCACCCGCTTGCCGCCATGACCGACGCCGCGTGGGACTCGCTGCCGTATCTGCCGGGCTTCGGCAACGATTTCTGCTCCGAGGCGCTGCCCGACGCGCTCCCCAAGGGGCAGAACAACCCGCAGAAGGTTGTTGCGGTGGAGCATTTGTAGCATTGTCAGCTAGTGTCAACACCTAACGGTTATTATTGTTGTTGCTGCTGTTGTTTGTTGTGTAGTGCGCGTACGGACTGTATGCGGAGCAGCTGTCGGGGGCGGCGTTCACGCTGCCGCGTCACAAGAACCAGCGCAGGTGGCGTGTTGGTTGGTGCATCATTGTGTCATAATGGGACGTCTGACTGATGGTTTTTTTTTTTTGGTTACTTCCTGCTAGTTGGCTGTACCGGATCTTGCCGCCCGTGGTGCACGAGAAGTACCAGGAGGTGCAGCACCCGTTCGTCAAGGCGGACTTTGCCAAGGAGAAGCTGACGCCGCAGCAGATGCGCTGGAAGCCCATGCCCTTCCCACCGGACTCGGACAAGTTGGACTTTGTCGACGGACTGCGCACGATAGGTAAATACGGTTTTGATATTGTGCGGGTTCGGGAGGGGAGAGCGAGTGGCTGACTCGTGCATGGCTGCGTAGGTGGAGCGGGGGACCCGACGATGAAGGCGGGCATGGCCATCCACATGTACGCTGCCAACACGTCCATGGAGGACAAGTGCTTCTACAACTCGGACGGAGACTTGTTGATCGGTACTTACGCTGCACAAATACGCCATTGCTGCTGAAAGCGAATCGAGGGTTAACTCGTTTTTGTCCTTGTTGCTGCTTGCCTTTGCAGTTCCCCAGGTTGGCGATCTCAAGATTACCACCGAGTTTGGTCGACTCAAGGTGTCGCCACATGAAATCTGCGTTATTCAGGTGCACAATTGAGTGTTCGGGTGGTGGTTGCGACGTGCTTTGCTGACCTGGAATTTTTGCTATTGTCACTTGTCAGCGCGGCATTCGCTTCTCGGTTGAGCTGGACGAACCTTCCCGCGGCTACGTTCTGGAGGTGTACAACCGCCACTTCATCCTGCCTGATCTTGGCCCTATTGGAGCAAATGGCCTCGCCAATCCACGGGACTTCGAGCACCCGAGTGCTGCCTACGAGGACCGCGAGTGCGAGTACTTGGTCGTCAACAAGGTGAGTTGCTGATGGTCTTGGTGGGAAAAGGACGCGTCTAACTTTTTTTATTTGTAGTTTGGTGGCCAAATGTTTTCAGCTCGCATGGCCTTCTCCCCGTTTAACGTTGTCGCGTGGCACGGAAACTACGTTCCGTACAAGTACAACCTGGACAAGTTCTGCACGATGAACGCGGTGAGCTACGACCACCCGGTAAGAACATGGCATTTGTTGTTGGCGCCTTCGGTTTACATTTCAGCTTTTTACTCACTTTCTTCGCGTTCTAGGACCCGTCGATTTACTGCGTTCTCACGTGTCAAACAGAGGAACCAGGCAATGCCGTCGCGGACTTCGTTATCTTCCCGCCGAGATGGATGGTATGTCTCGTCAAGTGCATCATCGCTAAATTAGCTCGCCATTTTCTTAACATTCCCTGCATAGGTTCAAGAACACACGTTCCGTCCGCCGTACTTCCACCGCAACTGCATGAGCGAGTACATGGGGATGATCTACGGCACCTACGACGCTAAGAAGGGAGGTGAAGATGGCTTTGCGCCAGGCGGAGCATCTCTTCACAGCGTCGACACACCACACGGACCGGACGCAGCGACGTTCCTCGCTGCTTCGAACGCGCAGCTTAAACCCGAGAAGTTCGATGGTGGACTCGCGTTTATGTTCGAGTCAACATACCTGATCAAGCTGACGGACTACGCCCTTCGATGCGACCACAACGACCAGAACTACTGGAAGTGCTGGCAGCAAATGCCGAAACTCTTCAACCCCAAGCAGGCGTAAGACAGACCTCATGCTTGGCACGAAAGGCTGTAGAATTAACTTCACTGCTTTCGTAAAAAAAAATATAATGCGTTTCTAGGAATCTCGCTGCATTACAAGCGCTACCCCTGCTAATATCCATTTGGCCTTCGGGTGGATCGTGCTCAGTGTAGCAAGGAACACGTACGTCGGCCCACGAAGTGTTGTCTGATACACAGGACAATCGAACACATCCTTGGTGCGTCGGAAGTGCCCCACCGCAGTAGCTTCCCACTTGTTGTCGATCACCATAGCTCGAGCGTAGATTACAGGTGCGGCGGGCAATAATTCCTTGGGCATTGGGTCCACCAAATGCCCACCGCAAGGAATCGAGTCCATCTCATACGAAAACGGCGATGTCTTTTCACCGTCCTTCATGGGGAATTCCCATCGTGCGCCTTCCATGAAGAAACCGTGAATGTACGCGCCCATTTCAGGATAGGATTCGACCCCCTCTGCCTCAGCGATGGGTGTGACGTGAGTTTCGATCGCCATGGAGTCGAGTGGGATCCCATGCGTTCGTGCTGTGCATTGTTTGATAGCGGTGAGGAAAGCTGTAGGATTGAACAGACCCGAGATCCACATCGAATACGGCAAGCGGAACTCACTGGTCCAGTTAGCGAGGAACTGGATGCGATCCAGTAGGTCAGCAAACCATAGTGACAATGACTTGCGCGACCACCACGCGTATCGCTCCCAGGAGCACATATGTAGAACATTTCGACCAGGCACTTGGTTGTTTGAAAGAGCCTCCATCAGATCCTCCATCGGTTCCGTCATATTCAACGTGCCTTGAATTCCCTTTGTAAGCTCGACCAAGCTAGCCTGGATCTCATGGAGTAGCGTGTGCATTCGAGCAGCTTCTTGCAGCGCCACCACAACGTACGGGGATTGATCAGTCGTCAACAACGGCTCTGCCTTGGCTTGCAAGTCGGCAAGGTCGATCTCGGGCGGAAGTTTTTCCAGCAGTTCTTCAATAATTGCATACACTTGAGCGTTTTCTTTTGCTAACCCTGCAGTTGCTGTTGGTCCATTCTTTGAGGCAGCACCATCAGCAGGTGTGGATGGACCTGTCGATGGCTGAAATTTGGCAATCGTTACAAACAGTTCGTTGGACGCCTCCACCAAATACCCCACCTCCGCATTTGGATGCAGCCCATACACAGTTGGCGATTCACTTGGTAACTGCGTTTCAATGAGATCGCCATACTTACTATAGCTGTAAGTAAACGGGTCGGGACACTTAAATCCCGCGGTGAGTTCCTTGCCCTTCAAGATATCTGGAGTGAAGACTTCGTTCAGATACGTGTTGTTCGTGATACGGTCCCAGTGATCAGTGATGTGGCCTCCATACATGATTTCTCCAAAGATGTAGCGCAAGTCGTCCCAGGGCAAGCTCTTTGATCTGCTGGTCGCGGCGGTGTCAAGATACCGACGAAGTACATCTGAGCAAATAAGGAGGTCACCGGTGTTGAAGCTGTACGGGCGGCTCCATCCTTGACAACCAAATCTCCGCCGTCCCAATACCAGCGCGTGGAAGAAACAGAGCGCAAAGAGGCAGCCTTGATACTCGTTAGGCTGCGCACAAACTTCGAGCTGTTTGGCCGAGAAATTAGCCCACGCACGACGCAAATTACTCTTCAGGTCGGTCGGCGCTTCGTTTGCAACCTTGATGCAGCTTTGAAGTAGTGACTCTGAAATATTACTGACTGATGCTAACGCTGGACCCTCGGAAGAAAGGAAACACCGGAAATTTTGGTCTGCAGAACCCGAGTAGACCTCCAGCGTTCGCTCCAGTCTAGGTAACCACGATTGCATAAGGTGGATGTTCTGAAGGATCACCCAGCTTCCTTCTCGAGAAAACTTCATCAGCACATTGTCCGCATATTCTTCCTGGCCTTGACCCATCGAAATGTTGATAAGATTCCCTCGCTCGTATGTAAAATCAAACTTCTTGCCAAGTGTCTCCACCCACGATGTTGGATCCACGCCAGGAAATAGCACAAAAAACATTGGAGTTGAGGCACTCGTTTCTTGATATGCAGTTTCCATGTCAAATGGCGGCTGTTGCACAATTTGCTTGCCAAAGGTATCACTAAGAAATGATCGCAGTGCAAAAATCATTCGATCCGGACGCAACACCCGTACGAGGTGTAGCAACTGGATTGCCGTGGCTGAGGTTTTGTATTGACCCGGAAGAGGCCTCAACTCTGGCTTCTCAGCATCACACCAATCTCGCCACTCTTCGCTATCTGAGCGCATGGACGTGGTAAGCTTTTGGAGGACAGGTATATTCTCCTCTAGTTTGCGTACACGTAACCACATTGTTTCGTTCATCCACTCACTAAGAAGTCCCATTCCTGAGCCCATGTCACTTGCAGTACCGCAAGCCACAAGTTGACGAACATCGATCGGATCGATCTTTTTTTCTGACTGCATAATGGCAAAACACAATTGCGTGGCCAAAGTCAATTTATCCTTTTCAAAGAGACCACGACGAATATAGTTGAAAACCACGTCGGTAATGGAAGTTTTGAGCTGTGTGCACCGGGCTTCAATCTGCGGGGTTGAAGGCATTTCTTGCTGATCCGTTTCTTTCATAAGTGCGTCTAGATCCTGTTCTGCATTATTATCCACAACTCGATCCGCCAATAACAAATCTGAATTCCACTGAAAGCGCTGCGAGACAATAATCTTCTTTGCAGCAGCCTTCAAGCGACCAAGTAAGCCGCCCCCGCCTGAGGACGGCGGTCTCCCCAATTCTTTATCAGGTTGAACCAGGTCAATTCCGCGCTGGAAAATAACGACATATGCATTCAGTGAGTACACATAGTACGAATGCATGCGGTGCAGTCCATCCATGATAAAGAACAAAAGTGCACCACGATTTGCCACAGATTGGTACTTGGCGCTCAGCTCATTAATTTGAGCCTCATACTCAGTAGCTTTGGCAGCTTTCTGTGCGATTTCCTGTGCCGTAGCTTTGGTGGTTTCCAGATCCGTGATTACCTGCACGTTTTCCGTCACGTCTCCCTCGGCGTCTGCCAAACTCGATAAAATACGGTCCTCCAATGTCTGTATACGAATTTTGAACTCATTTTGTTGATGAATGAGTGCAGTACGAACTTTAGCGATCTCAGGCCACTCTTTGCGCACTACAAGCGATAAGAGCTGGTCCTCCAAGCCTTGCTGAGTCACGGCAAAATTGATCATTGTCGTCTCTGCCTGCAGCTCAGGTGGGTAGTGCGGATTCGACAACTTAGTGTGCAGATAGAGACGGAAATCAGGGTGTAAGTCGACTAGCTTGTCTCCCATTTTCAATAGAGTCTTGTGCCCACGCACCGTGGTAGACCGAGAAATTGCGGGCCACAAACACACTTCCAGCTTTTCACCCATGTTTTCCACTATCACGGTATACCCGTGCTCCACTGCTGTTTCCAGTAAATGTGTCAGATTAGGCTGGTCTTGACGGACAATCTGCAATGAGCTTGGTACTGCTCGTCGCTCATGCTTTTCCATTTCTCGCAGCCAATAAATACCTTGAAGCTGTGGGTCAATCAGCAGTGGGGCACGAGAGCTGTTACGCACAATAGCACCGTTCTCGACCGAAACGCGATCGCTCGGAAGTCCTTTTGTGTTCCACTCGGCAATCTCGGATTGTGTTGCTAGAATTTGCAAAGGATTTCCGTCTTCAGTCATAGTGCTGGGTGGGGGCGCCTTGTCTTTTTCTTTGTCAGACTTCGAGAGCTTTTCAGTCAGCGATTTACGGAGGAACGGCAACCACTTATCGTTAATGAGCAAATCTCTGAAGGGCTTCGTAAACGCACCAGCGTACGAAACGAAGCTAGCAGCAATCACAACGTCGCAGACCAACATTTCAGCTCTTGCGCGTAGCTGTTCCAGTTCGTGGGCCCAACGCTCACTTTCGCTACCCAGAGCTTTTGCTAATCGGCGAGCGAGTTCCATACGAAGACGCCCTCTTTCCAGCAATGAAACTGCATCTTGAACCTCCTTATTAATCTTGTCAAACTCTTCGGTCAAAGTGGCTAATTTCTCTTCCAAGGCAGCTACCTTCTGGTTCACGAGCTCAAGCCTCTCGTTGGCGACTCGTAGCTTCTCATTAGATTCTTCTAATGCTCGCTTCTTGGGCTCCACCACGATAATGGCGTCATAATAGGCCACGATGTTGATTACCCAGGCACACAATCCAGCTGCGGCTGAGTTTTTCTTCTCAATTGCCTCCACGTTAAAGTACTCGAGCTGTATGAACGGACGAATCTCCTTCCAGTTGACTTCAGGTATCTGCTGATTATCCACTAACTCCTTGAATCCTTTCAACTCTTCAACCAACGCGTTAATATTTCCTAACAGCGCCTTCTTCGAGGCTTCCCATGATCGATCTTTATCTTTTACCTTGCCGTTTTTCTGGATGATCACATTTGGATTCACTCCAGCAAAAAGAACAACCACAGCCCCAAATACGTCGCCCACACCTGCAGGAGGCTTTGCCATAGTCTTACAATTTCCAAGATCTTTTTTGCTGAGCGTGTCCAGAGCTGCCATCGCGGCATCAACCATTGGTTGTGCTTGCACGAGGTCGGCCTCAGTATCCGCTTTCTTTGTTGAAACATCTGTCTGAATAACGGCGCACTTCTCACGCTCGACGTTTGCTCTGGCTGTTTCGTTTTCCACAAGTTCTTTGTCTTTTTGCAGTCGAGCTGCAAGCTCCTCCACCATCACCTTCTTCTTTTCAGCTTCTTCTAGCGTGCGTTTCAACTCTTCCTCCATGGTTGCCACAATTTCTCCTGTTGACTCCATCTTCTCCAAGCCATTTTGAAGGCGTTGCATTGCCTGTTGATGACTTGTGTGTTTCTGCGCTAGCAGTCGCCGGAATAATGTCAAACACTCGAGATACGACTTCGGTGTAGAATATACTTGACGTTTTTCGTGTGCGAAGAACACCTTTGCCACCGCATTTGTGCTCTGGAAAGCAAAGGGCATGAAGTTTTGTACTGCCATTGCGATATTTTCTGGAGGGTTCAGCTGCGGAAGATCATCAAAAGATAGGAAGCGCGCAGCAACCGAGCGCAATGCTTCTTTAGGCCAGGGCTGAAACCAGTCAATTAACGCGCAATTTACTAATGCCGGGAACTTTCGAGCCCGCATCCGGAAGTCGGATGTTGCCGGAGAAAAGCAAAGTACAACGTGCAGGTTGCGCTTGATTTCGTGTACAAACCATCGCCACGCACGCTCTTTTTCGGACCCTTCAGTCCCAAGATTGATAGCGGCATTGGAGTCGCCGGACGGGTCTGCAGCAGCACTTGCTGCCAGCGCAGCCGTCATTTTTGGTTGGAACTGTTGAATTAGGTTCGTTTGTTCGTCAGCATTGTAGAGATCTGGAATATTTCCACTCGACAGCAAGTCGTTCAAATATACGAGCATTCGTTCATTCTTAATTTGGTTGTCGTCAAAAAGGAAAACAACACCGTCGCCTTTCACGCCTGCCTTCATGAACATGTTCTGAAGATCGGATTTGAAGTCCAGAAGAGAATACGCCTGCGTGATTGTGATCTCCACCAATGTGTATCCGCAAATGAAAGCGCTTAAACGTGACAATGACTTACGACCGCTTCCACCAACACCGACGAGCAGTGCATGGCCCGATGGGTTAGAAATAATGCGCACAATGCGAGCAATATGCTCCAGTGCATCCTTGAATAGCACCAGATCCATCTTTGCGTTCAGCTCATTGTGCTCTGCCAACGCTTCTTCTACAGTAGCATGTAGGACTTGGAAGGACACAACTTGGTCGTATTCGTTGGTACGCAAGCCATTTGCAAAGTGACAAAACAGAACCGGGTCGATCTGAAGCAACGATGACTCGTTGCCGCTTTCTGAGACTGAGGAAACAGGGGCGAAGTAACGCATAAAGTTCAGCGCAGGGAAGCATTTCCGAGCTTGTTGTTGCACTATGGATGTGAATTTAGCTTGGTCTTGCGTAGACACTAAGCGGTCTCCATAAACGCGGGAGCATTCGTGCACCCATAGTAACGCAAACTTTAGCGGGTCTTCAAACGTCGGTGATTTCGCCATCAACAAGCCTTGGAAGACATTCGCAACATGCCGAATATTAAACTCGTAGTGAAAGTTTGCCGCGGTCTTCCGAAACGTACTACACACCTGCACATGGAGATTCAGTGCAGCTTTCAGAATAGGCTGGGACATCTTGCGAATATCTTCAACGAAGTCAGCCACGTAACCTTCTAGAAACGTTGTGTAGATAACTTGTAGACTTGCCGCACTCAGCTGGGGTAGCGCAAATGTTACGAAATGTCTTTGAAGGCGCGGGTTGATGTTGAAACTTCCAGCATTGGGGTTCATACAACTCAAAAATTGCACGTTTACGATCTGTTTGAGCGAGAACTTAGCCCTGTCATACCAATGACCGTAGTCCAAATATTGGCGGAGTAATGCGATAGCGCTTTGAGTCCCATACGGATCGACTTGAGGAAGATTCAGGTCGTCCAAGAAGTAAATCAACTGGTCCCCCACCGAAGGTCCAAACGTGGAGCCAACTCGTTTCGAGAGCTTTGACTCGAGTATGGCTTGAAGCGCGTTTGCGTTGGTGTAATAATTGAAATTGATGCTCATGCTACCTGCTGGGCCTTTTGTGGCAGATGTTGACGATGATGATGCGGAAGCAGCTCCAGTTTTTCCTTCAGAGACCCGAATGTCTAGGTTATTGAGTAAGCCTTGAACCAACTGAGTCTTACCCGTGCCTGCATTACCACAAAGCATAAAAGGACGCTGTTCGCGGACCATAATGCTCATCCAGCTCGTAATTGAGGCTGTCTCGGGAGTAGGCACTGTAACAGATGACATGGAGACAGATCCGTCGAAGTGCACAGCCTTAAAATACGGTGACGCTCTCCATGTATCGAACGAAAGCGTGTTAGGGTCAAGCCAATAGTCAAAAACAGTATCTCGAGCTGGGAACTTGATGTGCTTAAACTCGCTTCGCCACCACTCACTAAATAGCTTACGGTAATCTGTTCCATCATCCGTGATCGTGAGTGCGGCGCCAAATGCCCACACAGAGATAAACCCACTCAAAATATCTACTTTCTTGGAATCCCGCAGGGTATCAGCATCCAGTACCGCGTCAAGAAAATATAGATACGTATGCACCATGGTTATCTCCTGCATCGGCACGATCGTCTTGCAACATTGCTTAACAAATGAAATAATTGGGTCAATATACTTGTTCATAGCTTCTCCCAAAGCCGTGCGCTGTTGAACAGACGTGCCTTTCGTTGCTACCCAACTTGCCAAGAATGACCTCCATTGACATCCATCGTCATCAGATATGTAAAGGATACCTGCACGTGACACCGTAGCAGGAGTTGCATATTTCAGATCTCGAATTTCAAAAAGGAGTCGCATATTCTGCTTAAGAGGAATGCGCTCATTCGATGCAAGCGTCAGCATCTTATTGTCATCCATGACAGAATTCATCGACTCAATCCAGTTAGCATCCAAATCGCCATCCAGTATAATCCACTTTGGCCGAGGGTCTGTGACTGAAGCACTGGCCACATCGCGCATAATCTTCGACAGAAGGCCATCCTTCCACTCCCTCGTCCCGAGTACCATATAGCCATACAGGTCTTCTGTAGAAACCGCCTTGGGGTTGAGATCAATCACCTTTGTTACGTGCTCGTCTCCTTTCTTCTTTCGAGCAGCGACAAGTGTCTCGCAGCATTCAGTCTTACCACTCCCAGGCGGGCCCATTACGAAGACACAGTGGCGGATGGCTAGCAACTCTTCGAGCTGAATAACTTTGAGCCGGAACTGCTCATGAGGCCAAAGACCACGATCTTCGCATGCTACATGAACGTACTTTTCCATCGACTCGTCGATTTTACGCGGCAGGTTCAGGTTGGGGAAAAGATCGCTAAGCAGTCCATTAAACACCAGGAGGTCTTGCTTCACGATTTTGGGTAAGTTAAAATCTCGAAGCGAGCGCATGAGAATTTCTTGCTCTGAAAATTTCGGCTCGGCACGCTTGAACGAGCCTGCGACAACAAGTACACTCTTGACTGCTCGTAGACCCCAGTCGTAGTGATCTTGCTTGGAGAGAAGCTCTCGAAGTAGTGAATACAAACTGAAGAATTTAGCAGCTAGCAACTTGGCCTCTCGGAATCCCTCGGCCATCAGCATATTCTCACAGATAAGTACAAGGTCAGGCGACATAACGGTAATGGGTCGGAATAAAGCTTTTAAGCCTTCCGGTAGTTCTGATCGTCCAAGGTAGCCAGGATTCATCGTAATGAAGGTACCACATGTGGGATCCAGTTTGACGGAGTCGCCCTCTATCACAACGCGTTCACTTTCACTGCGAATTCCATCGCAGACAGCTTTAAATTGGACAGAACAAACGGATAAAACCTCTGGCGCTAGTCGGTTGAATTCATCAAAGCAACCCCATGCTCCTGCACTAGCCAGTCCTTTGAAGATGTTACCCAGATTCTTGTAGTCCATTTCCGGTGAGCAGTTAAACACATAGCAAATTTTGCCCACCATGTTTGCCAGGTCTTTCGTCGTTTCTGTTTTACCTGTTCCAGCAGGCCCAGCAGGAGCACAGCCCATTTGAATGTGAAGTGCCTGGGTGGCTGTAACATAGATTCTGTCAGTCAGTGGCGTGATTACGAGCCTCGGACCGTTGCCCAAATACTCAAATCCGTAGTCAAACGTTGCATCGCAGATCTCCAGGTACGTGTGATTTTGATGGTCCGACCGTCGCTGCTTCAGCTGTGACTGCCAAAGAAAGGAGCTAGGCGTGGTGATCTCTTCATAAATAATTTTCTGTACAATATCACGAGAATGTGCGTCCACCGTGATCATGCACATTGCTCGTTGGCGATCTCCCTTGGGCAAGCTAGTTTGAGTCAGCTTGATCAGGTCGTTAAGTTGAATCACAACTTTCTCTAGGAGCTCTTTCATGGCGGTCGCATGACCCTTTGATAGGAGCTCAAAAGCATTCTCAACACTTCTCGCATATTCAATTCCAGCGACAAGCAAAGCAATCTGGGCTGCGTCCATGTTATCCTTGGGTGATGCTCCTTCACTCGCTGGTGGAACTTTCTGCAGTAGCCAGTCCACGCGATTTTGCTCGGGAAACCGAGTGATCGATCGCGTCACATGGCCCTTTAAAGTAAGTTGCACAGACTCCAGTACTGTCTGCATGTACAGCTCCACCTTGCCTTCCAATTGTACTTTGTTCTCGAATGATATAGTCTCTTTTGCGGAGTCGTTGGATATGAAGTGCGTTGCCAGCATCGAGCTAGCAGCTCCGTTGTTCTCCTTCTCTAAAAGTAATGTGTGTGTAGCCAAGAACACCTTCTCAAGGTGAATCATAATATTCTGTGGATTACTGCCATTCGACAGTATGTCGAGCAAGTCGGCTTCGGAGATGAAATAAAATCGCGGGAACATGCGGCGCTTAGTGTCGAGATACTCTTTTAGCGCTTGCTGGCACGTCTCCAACCGCGCACGGAGATCGTTGAGCAAATCAAGCAACCCTGGAAGGTGGCAAGCTAAAAGTACATTTCCCGGGGGTTCCTGGGCCCACATCTGTTGCAGCGTTTGCCGAACAAGCTCATCAACATCTTCGAATCTTGCGGCTTCATCAGGAAGCTCCCGTTTAACTTCCTCCGATTGCATGAAGAGCGGCTCCAGGTATGACCACGATCGCTGAATGTCCAGGAGTGCTCCAACAGTTTCGGAAACAAGCATGAGCTTCGACCGCCACTTTTGCGTGTACTCTTGAAAAAAACTATTCCGTCCTGATGCCATTCCTTGCACAAGCAACTGATCAGATTCTAACATCTCTACGTCATCTTCCGCCATGTGAAGTAACGGCACAGCCGTTTCCTTGTACGGTGTCATCGTCAAGCAAATGCTTGACCAGCGGTGTTCAAGTTCTTGGAGAATCGATTCTTGTTTAGCTTCTTTCTGCGCTCGATCCGTAATTTCTTCCACATCGCGCTGGAACTCATGCAAATTTAACGCCAAAATATCCGCGAATTTAATAGACGGATTATCTTCTGGACACTCAAATGTCTTTCCGGAAACTGCAATGAGGTCCTGCCAATGCCGTCTTCGCATTGATGGATGCCGCAAAGCTTGAAAGAGCGGGCAGGTGCTTAGGAAGTCTTTTACGAGCCGTTCAAACTTCTTGAACGCATCGCAGTCCCGAATATCCTTATGGGTAGCTTTTACAAGCGCTAAAAATGCCTTCGCCTCCTCTTCCAATACGATGCCATCAATCATGCTCCACGGAATTCCTCTGGATAAGTCAATTTTTCTCGTCACCTCTGAAATGGACCTCCACATTTGATGACAATGAGCTAGAGTCCGCTGGATGGCCGTCAAAATGGAAGCACAGGGCTCCATTAAGTCCTCGCACTCCAATATCTCTGCGATGTGCTTCTTGTGCTTGAAAACTACTCCATCATTTTCGGCATTCACCTGCTCTTCATTGATTAACGTTACGGCAGCATTAACGCCAACAGAAAAGTTCCAGAAACCCTTAGCCTTCAGCTGTGCCTCTTTTGCTTGCAGCTCTTCCATGTAGACAGCAATCTCATCGTGGAACTTTAGGCTTTGCGTCGCAATTAATGGCGCGATACGACTACTTGCAGCCGGAACCTTCTTCAGCACCTCCCCCCAAGCGATTTCGATCGCCATCAGTATGTCTAACTCCTTACTTACCAAGACCCCTGCGTCCTTAAGAAAAGCGATCTCCGCTCGGAGCTCTTCAATCGATAACGATATCACCTCTCCACGCTTCTCGACCATGAAGACATGCTCTCTCAGCCCAATCAAAGCAGCTGTAACTTGCTCTGGTGTCCAGGTAGGGTCTGACAAAGGCTGTTCCAGACCGATATTGCATTCTCGCGTTGACTGCTGGAGTCCTTGTAAATCATGCAAGACTTGATCCAGCACGAGTTTTCCTGTCATTAAGTTCATTTCACGAGTAACTATGTCGTCGAACGTGGCCGTGTATGGAGATCCACGAATCGGTCCTGCATCGCCGCCAAATGTACCGTGGAACTCGATATTGACTTGATATTCCCCAGGGCTAGGAACTGTGTAACTTACTAAGTACTTGCCGTTTAGAAGATCCTGAATCTGTAAGTTCGGCAAGAACATTGGACCTGATTCGTCAAGGGCTATTTCAACAACAAACTCGTCTCCACCACGTGTCCGCAGGTTGCGCTGGGCATCTCTCGCCTGAATAATAAAACATGTAGGCTCTCCACTGGCCCCGCCTGATAGTACACCCGGTCCATACGCAAAAGATAGCGGAGCGTTGGTAACAGAGAAATAGTTGTACGTTTGAAAAGTTGTCGTGAATGAGTCACCCTGGAGTGCGACACGGACCTGGACATCTCCAGCCGGATATGCGGTGAAGTCTGGTGCTACAACATTTAGCGTGTGATCGTTGACGTATTCGCCTCCAACATCCACAGATCCTTTTCGGCACGAAAATCTGATAGTCACCGGCTTATTGACAAAATCAATGCCTTCGATCAGCAGGGGCGTGCCACCTGTAATCGGTCCGAAGTCTGGGAAAATGCCCGTAATACCATACGGAGGGCCCACAACACAGCTTACGTCCAAGTAGAACATGTCGTTAAGCCAAACATTTGCCCAGCCGCCAAATACGATAAGACGACTTCCTTTGTCGTCGTAGGCTAGTGTTGTGTCGCTTCGTCCACACGGTGGAGTGCCCTCAATCTCTGGAATGCTCCAGCTCATTTCGCCTGTATCAAGGACACTCAAATCGTTCATGTAACTTCCCTGTGCATTGTAGTTGTTGGCTTCACCAACGACACCACCGAACACGAAAATCTTCGCATGGGGAATAGCTAACACCGCACAGCACGCGTGGTTCCATCTCGGCAACGTCGAGGCCATATGGGTGCCTTCCACAAGAGTCCACGAATTCACTGTCGAATCAAAAACGTGCAAGTCGTTAAACTGTGCGACACTATTCCAGCCTCCACACACAAGCATCAGATCATCCACTGCACAGGCCTGGTGGCCAGCTCGTTTGTCCGGCGGTTTGCCCTTACACGTGACTTTGGTCCACGTCAAATCATCAGTCCGTAGCACATACAAGTCGTCAAAGTCCCTCCTGCCGTATCCGGTGCCTCCATAGCCCCCAAACACGTAAATCGAGCGTCGAATAGCCACGGCCGAGTGAGCGCCTCTCGGTGGCGGCAGTGTCGGTGCCACAGACTTGGCTACACTGGCTCGATGAAGCGCAGTGTTGCTATTAGTATTGAGAGGTGAGCCCACCCCTCCCGGAGCAGCCCCGGGTTGGCTCCAGTCCAGTGTGATGGGGTTGAAGATCCACAGGTCGTTGAACCGCGTGGAGCTGCTGTGGAAGCCGCCGAAGACATAGATCTTGTTGTCCACGACCGTGGCCGAGTGTTTCCACCTGGGAGGGGGCCACGCGCCGCCTAGGGGCGAGCGCAGTCGCTCCCACTCGCTCGGAGCGTTGGCGTTGATCTTCAGTGCGAACAGGTCGTTGGTTGGGCCCGGAGGCTCCGCGTAGTCGCAGCCGCCGAACAGGTAGCCGCTGGAGCCAACGATGGACAGCGAGTGGCCCGAGCGGCGCGTCGGCGTCTCCCCGTTGCGTCTGGCCACCGTCTCCAGTTTGCTCCAGCGCAGCGTCGGCGGCGCGGAGCTCATGACGCCGCCAGGAGCGTCCGCCATCAAGTGCGGAATGGAGGAGTGAAGGTCCCTGCTGCAAGTGCGCGCCTAATGCCAATGGACACTTGGTGTTGAAGAGGATTTGCGCGTGGCGGATTGGTGGAAAGACGAGCGAGTTTCGACCAATGTAAACACTCCGCGACGCTTTAAGATTCGATCTTCGAGCGCTTTTGATGGTCGAGACTATAGGCAGAAGCGCAAACGCGTGAAGACCATGGCGCATCGCGATCTTACGGGCCGCTTCCTCGAGCGTCGAGCGAACCTGCGCAAGCGCAGCTTGCGCTTCCAGATGCGTCCACGGCTGGACAACTCACCGCTGTTGGGCGCGCTGTTTCTCTCCAAGCAGGTAGTGAGTTGCAGACGTTGGTGTGGAGGTTACAGTCGGAACCTGACGTGGGCATGGTGATGCTGACTGCAGAGGAACAAGTCGCACGCGATGGAGAAGGCGCTGCTACAAGACGCAAGCGATTTTCCTGGAGGAGAACATAGCGACATCCATAAGCCGGAGTGGACGCGCTTCGCCGACAGCGCAGACGAATCCATTCGACTGCTGCACGCGAAGTGTACGAGCTTGTCAAATAAAACCATGCACGCTTGGCTCTGGAACGGTAACAAAGTTGCTGTGCTGTGACGTAGCTGATGAATGTTTCTTGATGTTGTTGTCGTCATGGGTGGTGCAGTGGAGTATTTGCAGCTGCTGCATACTCGACGCCTGATGATCAGGTTCGACGACTCAGAGATTCAGCAAGAGCAAGAGATTAACTGCCTCACCGAGGAGATCACCGCGCAATTCCACAAGGCAGATCGGTCACTCAAGAAAATCACCAGCGCTTTTGTTGGAGGCGAGCTGAGTCCATCGCCAGCAGATCGTCTTGTACGGCTCAACACGCAACGGGCCATCGCGGGTCGCCTGCAGGAGATATCCATTCAGTTTCGGACGAGACAGCGCGAATATCTTCAGCGTCTTCAGCTGCAGAAGTTCGGGAGCGAGATCTTCGACGTCGACGCGATGGAAAAGGGAGCGGGCAGTTCAGGCGAAAGCTTCCGTTTCGGCAACAAGGCCACCGCCTTCGCGATGGACCGCACCGAGTACGACATCAGGACTCGAGACTTCGAGATACAGCGTATCGCCAAGTCTGTCGCAACGCTGGCGACCATGTTCAAGGAAGTGGCCGAGATGGTGATCGATCAAGGCACGCTCATCGACCGGATCGACTACAACATGGAGCAGGTAATGACACCTCAGCACTTACCACCTTCCTCGCAGCTAGCGACACTAACTTATTATCTACTCATCACCCTTTCACGGACAGGTTGTCGAGAGAATGCGTTCAGGCCTGGGCCAGCTCGAGCGAGCCGAGAAGTACCAGCGCAACACGCGGCCGGAACGCTGCATCTTCTTGCTGCTGACGCTCATCACGTTGTGCTTCTTCATCCTCGTCATGAAACACTCCTGATACGGCACAGACGGCTTTACGCCGCCCAGGTACGCACATACACACTCACACACATGCAGGGGGGCATCGGGATCCCGGTCGCGAGACCGGGATCGGTCACTCGTCGTTTTCTCAAGGAGCACGCCGCATCCACTGAGCCAACAAAGAGAACGGAGCTTCCTCCGTCCCCCGCTTAGCTCGCCAGACCCAGCACGCCCTCAATTGACACGCATAAACAAGTTGTTCTTCGTCATCTGCCCGCACGAACTGTTCATCCATTCATCCTCTTCCTAGCTGCAAAACCCAAAACCCCGATACAAAGTAACCAACCTCTCCTCATTGGGCGAAAATAGCGCCCCCGTTTTGGCAGTTGAACCCACGTGTTCAATACATTCCCGATCGAGCCGCCATGGAGCCGCGAGCCCGCCGTCTCAGCAATGCGCGCGAGCCGCCACTGGCCCCCATGGTGCCGCCACAGTTCCCCACCAAGAGCTTCACTCGCGGCGGCAGCAACCGCAGCGGCGTCTCTGCGCCCCGCTCCATGTCCACCGCAGTGGTGCTGCGACTGTTGCTCGGCCTCCTGTGCGTCGGTATCGTCGCCCAGTGGGTCCTCTGGAGCTCCAGCGTCGTGGAGACGCAGCGCAGCAGCGCCGACAACCAGCCGAATAACGGATGGATGAACCACCTGCGGCGCATTGAGCACGCGGCCGAGACGCCGGAGCCCGCGCCCGCCGTGGACGCCTTCGAGTTCGAGCCGCCGGCCAGCGACCCGACGCACGAGGAGGAGCAGCGGCGACGAGCGTCCTACGACCCGGCGATGCACAACGAGGACCAGAAGCAGGTGACCGACATGGTGCAGTGGGCCTGGAAGGGGTACTCGGAGTATGCGTATGGTCACGACTCGCTCAACGTCAAGACGTACAAGGGCACGGGACTGCCGGATCATGACATGGCGCTGACGCTCGTGGATGCGCTGGACACGCTGTACCTTGTGGGCATGTTCGACGAGTTCGACCGTGCCAGTGAATGGGTCGCTAACAACATGGAGCAACGGATCTTCCTCAGTGGATTCGTCAGCTTCTTTGAGACGACCATTCGCTTGATGGGGGGGCTGCTGTCGTCGTACTACATGTCGGGGCACGTGCATCTGCTCACTATTGCGAATAAGCTGGGCATGGCGCTGTCTCCGGCGTTTGACGTTTATGACCATGGCATGCCAGCCAAGGACTTCGATGTTGTGGTACGTGGCGCTCTTGTTTGTCACGCTAGTTGGTGCTAGAGTGGGGGGACTCAATCGGAGACTTGACAATGGCAATGCTGATCCTTTTGTGACGATATTGCAGTCTAAACTCACACGGGCTGCTCCTTCACTCGCTGAAGTTGGCACGCTTCAGATGGAGTTCAAGTACCTCGCTCGACTAACTGGATACCCGAAATACCAAGAGCAGGTTGAGCGCATTTCGGACTCGGTACGTGTTATTCTATTGGGTTAGCGTGGCTATAGCTATAACTCTCAGCTAACCGAATCGATATCACGTATGCAGCTTGCGCAGCAAGTGAAGGAGAAGTACACCAACGGCCTCCTGCCAGTTCAAATCAATCAGCAGAGCGGAAAGATTGGCACGTCTAAGATCACTATGGGAGCTAACGGTGACAGCTACTACGAGTACCTGCTGAAACAGGTAGGACTGCTGTGGCGTTGACCTTCGGTGAATGCAAAGATCTAACTTTCGTGCTTCTGTTTGTGCAGTGGCTCTTGTCGGGCAAGAAGGATGAGAAGTTCAAGACGCAGTATATGACTGCGGTGGATGGCATCATGGACAAGCTTCTGGGCAAGTCCAAACCCAACGGCTTCGTGTTCATCGGCGAGCTTGTCTACGGCAAGTTTGAGCCTAAGATGGATCATTTAGTGTGCTTTGTGCCGGGCATGCTGGCGCTGGGATACCAGAACGGCATGCCTGAGGAGCACCTTACACTGGCGAAGCAGCTCATGGAGACCTGTTACCAAATGTACGCTCAGATGGAGGCTAAGCTCGCCCCTGAGATTATGTACTTCAACATGAAGGAGAATGTCGAAGAGGATTTGCTCGTCAGCGCAACCGACGCCTTCAATCTCTTGCGTCCTGAAACCGTGGAGAGTCTGATGGTGCTGTATCGCGTCACAAAGGACGAGAAATACCGTGAATACGGGCGTGAAATCATGAAGGCTTTTGAGAAGAACTGCCGATTAGAGCGCGGTGGGTATGCGAGTATTGGCAATGTGGCCAAGGGCCCCATTCACATTGGTTTCCGCAACGAAATGGAGAGCTTCTTTATCGCCGAGACGCTCAAGTATCTATTCCTGCTGTTTTCGGACGACTCGATGCTGGCTTTGGATGAAATCGTCTTCAACACGGAAGCCCATCCGTTCCCGATAGAGAAAACTGACTCGTAAACAAGTGAAGTACTCATCTCCAATATCGTGCTGCATTTTTCCAAACCCGGTGTTACACTACGGTGGTATCCTATTCACGTAAACCAAAGAATGGAGTTTGATGTCTAACACTATTTATCGTGTTGTATTTTGAGCAGTCGGCTTTTGGTGAAACGATTCCTGCGTCAAGGTCGAGGCAGCGTTTCCAGTCTGTCACTCTACTCGATGAGCACGGCTTCACCCCGAAGCGCACGTTGCAGATGGGTGGCGCTGCGTCTGTCGATTCCGCGTCAAACTCTCAGTACAGATATGGCGAGGCTACGGAGTTGCAGGGTGACAAAGCAAGTGACGACGCATCCTGGATCGGCACGAAATTGGACATGCCGCCCAAACCTTTTAGCGTGGAAAACTACTTCGAGCTGCTGGACATCGTAGGCACGGGCATGCTCGGAAAGGTGCGGCTCGTTCGCCACAAGCGGTCTAGTCTTTACTACATCCTCAAGTCGATCAAGAAGAAGGACGTGATCGTGCAAAAGATGATCCCGCAACTTGAAGCCGAGCGCGACGCGATGGCTCAGATGACCGCAATTCGACACCCGTTCACGGTCCGGTTCTTCGGGAGCTTGGCCACATCATCCCATGTCCACTTCCTGATGGAGTACGTCCCAGGTGGCGAGCTTTTCCATCGCCTCCATGCTGTTGGGCGGCTATCCAACGACGAAGCCAAGTTCTACGCCACCGAGCTCGTCGTATTCATTGAGGCCTGCCATGTGAATGGCTTCATGTATCGCGATCTAAAGCCCGAGAATATTATGCTGGACGCAGGCGGACATGTGAAGGTCGTGGACTTCGGGTTCGCTAAACGCCTACGAAATCCGAGCGACCGAACTTCGTCAAGCGTCGGGACGCCGCAGTACATGGCGCCAGAGCAGCTTACTCTATCTCACCAGGCACGGCATTATTCATGTATCGTGGACTGGTGGGCGTTCGCGTGCGTGGTGTACGAAATGGTGAGCGGGTCGCCGCCATTTACTTCGCGAAAGAACGAGTCGCACTTTGAGCTGTACAACCGCATCCTTTCGGGCAAGATTTACTGGCCGCGGTACTTGCAGAGCACGTTAAAGGACCTGCTCCGAGGCATGCTGCAGTGCGACCCGGGCAAGCGACTGAGCGAGGCGAGCACGATCAAGCAGCACGCGTGGTTCGAGAACGTGGACTGGGACGCCGTTCCGCTGCGGCAAGTGGCGGCCCCGTACGTCCCGACCTTGGCCTGCGCGGGCGACACGACCAACTTCGACGACTACCCGAGCTCGAGCGAGGAGACTCCGCCGCTGGACAACGACGCGCCCAAGCACGAGTTCCGCAACTTCTGACACGCACGCGGGTAACTGCGAGCAACATCCAGAGTGCCACCAAGTAGTCGCTTCAAGGTGGTAATCACGTCCGACAACGGAGCCGGACAGCCCAAGCAGCGGTGATTGCCAGCGCTCAAGAGAGCCCATAATGGAGCCCATAATGGAGACCGGCCGGCAGATGGCAACGTTGTGATGGTTTTGCTTGAAGCGGCGTTGGCTTATGGCTCGCCGGCTGAACTCCGGCATTCCTGCTGGCAAGGAGGCAATTAGCGACTTGCCGATACCAGTCCGTTTCTCGCCCTGACGCCACTTCGAATCGAGTCTCGATCATCTACAGGCCACTTCAACAACAGCATGATACATGTCGACTTTCGCGTCGTTGTCTACCCTGAAGCACACACACGCTCATACACAAGTTTACGAGGCGAGTCATGCTTGACATGTGTACGAGGAGCCGGGCTCTGCAGCACTTCTATTGCCCACAGGTGGCACTGCGGCACACGGTATGGATGGCAGCCTGCAAGGAGGCACTGCGTGGAGCAGTCTGCCGGAGCAGCGGGCAGGCAACAGCAAGGTACCGGTACCAGCTTGAACTCCGTGTTGGTGCTGGCCAGTTTGAAGCAAACTTTGCTCACTAGGGTGTCGGAAAAGGCGAGGCGGCCTGTCCTAACCGCTACATCAGTTGGTTTCACTAAAATAAAGGCGCCCGACCTCCGCGAGAAGCAAGGTTTGCTTTCGCCCTCCCTCGTCACTTGGCAAAAGAGCCTCCGTCGTCCACACTGACTGCGATTTGTGGGTGTCCAAAGCCTAGGAAAAGCCGAGAAGAGGAGCAGGAAGTGCACGTGCAGAGACCGGCAGATACAAAGCCACAGCAAGACGCTGCGAGTCAAACGCCGCGAGAGATGCCGGCTCCACACGAGGGCCGTCCAGCGCTGGGCCTAGACCCGCTTCACTCTCCAGGAAGCCACCCACCAGAGCAGCAGCAGCAGCCCATAGGCACTTTGGCGCTCCGTGCAGAAGCCGCCGGTCCGACCTTCCGCCAGAACCAGGCGCCGCACGACGCAGCGGACCCCATGGCCAAGACCAAGCGACGCATGTTCTCCACGCCGCTGCTGCGGCGCTCCGCCACGGCGTCTTCCGCCGCAGCGGCGTCCGCAGCCTCCAGGATCAAGAACAACTTGTCCACGGTCTCCAAGCTGCCCACGGCTCTGAAGCGCAACAGCGCGAACAGCGGGAGCGCGGTTCCGGTGGCTAGCGACGGCAAGGCTTCCGTCGACCGTGCACCGACCGTGCCGTCGCTGTCGCGGTCCAGCACCGAGTCCTCCGTGACGAAGGAGGAGACCAAGGCGGCGTCGAGCCACGGCAGGATGTTCGGCATCCCGTCGCTGATGCGCATCCGGACCGGCTCCAAGGAAAAGACGCACTCGAAGCCGATGTCGTCGCCGGTGTACTCGGCGTCTAGCTGCGCGCTGGACTCGCCCGAGGCGAAATCCCGGCGCAGCTACAGCGGCGGGAATAACAGCAGCGAGACGGAAGCGAGCAATGATGATGAGGTGCATGAGACCGCGCGACAGCATCAGTCGTCGGCTATCAGCACTGCCTCGCGCTTCGTGATGGGCATGCCAACGCTGTTGAGACGCGCCGTCTCCAATAACCACACGCCGCCTAGCGCGGATGCGCCTGCTGCGACCCAGAAGAAGTCGCCGGACACCAGCGCGAACTCAACCCCGCGAGGAGAGTCCCCAGAGGACGATCTGGAGGAGAACGACCGGCATTCGTTGCTGCTGATGCTGCAGGTGCCTGAAGCGCGGTATTCGCAGATTCCGCTGATGGCGGCCAGCGAGGCTTGGTGAGCGCAGCAGGTGTCTCTGCCTTCCCACCTCATTAACTGCACAGAGCAGTATATCTATGCGAGCAGCGCTCTTTCCATTTAGTTTTGCGGAAGAAGCAAAACCAGGTCGACGCAGCTTTGACTGGCCGTTAGTTGTTGCTACGGTCTGCTTGACACAGGACAACAGTTTATCTAACTATCAGCTTTATCAATGAGACAGACACGTCTTTGCATTGCCATCGTTTGGTTTTAGCAGCACGCTGCGCTGCATCGCCCGTCGCGGGAGATATTGTGTCGATGAAAAACATGCTGACCACCCTGTCTTCAATTGTTCATGTTTCGATCAATAGTCCTGCTTACTCCATGTGTGGGTGGTCGTTGCCTCCGAAGTCATTGATCACCTGCTCACCGTCAACCGCAACAGGCCGCGGGTCAAACAAGTAGCGGCTGCACAAAGGTTACCAAAGCAATCGCCGTGAGCTTCTCATTCTCAAAGATATTGACACCGCACCACAGTATGAACGTACATGATACGAGGAGTCGCAAGCGGTTGCTGGGTCTTCCAGCCTCGGATGCTAGCGATTGTAGGGAACACGTCTGGACATTAATCACAGCGTTAGTTGCTTCGTCATGCTTAGCAACAAATCCATTGCGCCCTTCTGGTGCTTACCTTCCAGGAAATAATAGATGTGCCCGACAATGATGCCAATCAAATCCGTCGTCGCGCTATTACCCAGGAGAATGGAGAAGGAGAACAGCACCCACGGCAGGTACGGCGCCGTGAACGGGAACAGACCCAGGAAGCTCATCCGCACGTGCTCGTTACGTCGACCCCACAGATACACCATCATGAACGTCAGCGACGATCCCAGAAAGTGAATGTTCACGAACGGAGCCACTAACTGCAACATGTCAAAAACCGCAGCATACAACATCAGCATATCCATTAGCATCCAACGTCAACCCGCGCCACGTGGACGTACGATCATAACCGCCGCTCCCAGCAGCAGCATGTACACAAAGTCCGCTGTCCGACCGCGGAAGGACCCCTCCTCTAGTAATCTGCAATAGCGGACGCTGCTCATAGTAAAACCGCCAGCAAAACAGTCAATACCCACTAGGGTTCAGGACCCCGTAGCAAGCAGCAAGCAGTACAGGCAGGGGCTACGTACACGAAGTACATGTGGAATAGGAAGTCGAGGCTGAAGAGCCCGAAGAACATGAAGTTGGTCACCAGTCTCCACACCTGTTGCAAATTGCAAGCAGCATACAGCCGTGTAAGTGTCCACGCTCTTAGACCCGTGGGTTCGACTGCAGTGTGGCTGCACGCACTTGTCCCTTGAAGAAGATGAGGTTAAAGTTGAAATAGAGCGAGAAGGGCGACACCAGGTCCAGCGCGCAGGCCGTGGTCGTGAGGAAGGATCCTGTGAGGTACAGCCGCGACACCACGGGGATCTCGTAGTACCATTCCAGCGGGTCGTTCATGGCGGCGGCGAGCGTGGAGTCCACCGCGTCCTCTTCCTCGACGTGGTGCGTGTTGTGAAATGACGCCACTTGGCATAAGGCTCCGACTAAGTACGACTAGGGAGTGTTTCCCTTTTAAGTACGATTAGCAAACGGGAAGTTGAAGTGACCATCATTCGGGGAATTCCGCACTGCCTGGCAGGCCATTTTGGGGATGAGTCGACTGGTGCCGTACCGGGCGAAGGTGTCGGAGGACGTGGCCGCGCGCATCCAGCAGACGCTCAGCGCCACCATGTACCTCGTGCAGACGACGGGCCCCACGTCTTACGTGGTGAGACCAGGCCTTTTCAGTAGCAGATCCGCGCGGGTCTAACGATCGTCTTCTATGTAGATCCAGGAGCAGAACTGCGAGAAGAAGCACAAGGTGCTGATCGGGTCGCTGCAGACCTGCAGCTGCGGCACCGCCGACATTTGCATCCACATTCTGTTCGTGATGCTTAAAGTCCTTCGAGTTCCGGCGACGACGCCCATTGTGTGGCAGAAGTCGCTCATTGATTCCGAGGTAGGCGAGTTTCCTTGGTGGCAGTGGAACTATTCATGATTCACGAGATATGTCTGATGCTGTAGATTGAGACGCTGCTTCGGGGAGGGTACAGAGAGCAGTCGAGGCCGGCGCCGAGGCCATATATGAAGAAACACAAAGGAGAAGAAGCTGCAGCTAGTGAGCCGGAAGAGACAGACGTTGGCAGACACGAACTGGTGGACGGGGAAGTGTGTGCTATCTGCCAGGAGGACATGGACGATAGTCAGCAGCTCACTTTCTGTCGCAAAGGGTACGCGCGCCATCATTTTACGGTGGTTGAGTCTGTTTGCTTATACGTTTCGGTGCAGTTGTGGCAACAATTTCCATATTGAGTGTATGAAGGTCTTCGGTGAGAGTCGGCGACAGTCGAAGGAAAACATTATTTGCCCGTTGTGTCGTCAGGACTGGGGTGGAGAAGCATTGTCAGCGCTGCGGAAAGAGATCGATGCAGCGAACAGAGCTCCGAATGTCCATAAAGGAGCTTCCTGCAGGAAGTGCAAAACGAAACCAATTCGTTGCGAGCGCTATCGTTGCGTTCAATGCAAGAATGTCGACTTATGTGCGCGCTGCTTTAAGTCGAACGCCCACTCGAACCACGCATTTGTGGTGAAGCAGAATGTTTCACACCCGTGGATTCCAGCGTTGCGTGAAAATCAACCTCGTACTGCTATCGACTCGGATTTAATACAAGACCTGCAAACTCGGGAGCTCTCAACGAATGATTACGATGTTCTCCTGCAATTGGACAATGGAGATAAGCACCCCGTCCAAGACTATCTCGTAAAAGTGGTTCCTGGGATTAAAGTCGACGCGGTAAATACCAAAACGTTTGGCGAATATGAGGCAACATGCTCTCTCTGCGCTCAGAGCCTTCGAATAAAAGCTGTTCTGCATTCGACTTTGTGTGGGGTGCGTACATTTCGACGTTTGCGCACGATTGGCAATAGTTTCACTAATGCTGCTATGTTCGTGGTGCCCGTAGCATGTTTTCCACGAGAGCTGTCTCGCTAGGTCGATTCTATCCCAAATGTACGCATGTCCGTTTCTTGGATGTGACCAAGCGCTGCTGCCCGGTTTGCTGTATCTGCAGAAGAAGCACGAAAAGAGCAAAGTTCCGCAGCTCCCGAAGCCCAAACACGATTTCTCAAGTGCGATGCCAACGCTAAACGCGTCCTTTACCGTAATGGGGCTTCAACAGCAGCGTTTGGATGCTCGATCGCCTAGGACCATGCGGTTAAGCATGTCAAACCCCCGAACCGCAAAGCGTGGGCTTTCACAGCACAGCCGTCGCGAGGCTGATTGACCCCCTTCACTGCCTGGTATTATTTCCGTGGGTATCACGCCGCATGAACGACAGAACGCGGACTTGCCCGCATTAAGTCAGCGTGGATCGGTGGCACCAGCACTCCATCAATTGGATCATGAGAGAATTGCATCGAGAAGCTCCAACAGGACGAGATCAGCAGAAGGCTCACCAGCCCGCACAAAGGGGAAGCTGACCAAGCAAACACGAACCCGAAATGCTCTCCCACCTCTTGGTCAGCGGCAAGGGCTTCCCCAATTCCCAAGTGACAACAACGTGACCGAAACCCGCCTCAACCATGCTGACAAAATTCGTGCTGAGCTGAAGGCTGTCGAGAAAGAACGCCTTCACAAGCAGCGACTGCTTCGAGAAGAGCGGAGACAACGTCACAAAGAGAACAGAAGTATACCAGTTTTTGCTGGAGGTTTCCTCGGTGTGGACCAAATGGAAAGTGACCGGATGCCAAAGGTTTTAGCTGCCCGAGCGCAGCAGAGCAACGAGTTCAAACGAAAGTCAAAAGAGCGACAGAGGCACACTCGACAATCGAACCAAGAATCTATTACTCTTCCAGATCTTTTTGTCGGCAGCAAGTAATATGAATACATCTAAACTAAATAACGGAGTTGCGCCGGACGTACAGTGACGGATGGGGTGGCTGCAGGCTTCCACCCCTTGAGCTATGGAAGTGACCCGGAGAGCTGCTCTTCTTTCTGCTGCGATGAGACGGCGACGGTAGTGGCGTACGCAACTTGCGACGACGACGACGGAGCAACATGGAGAGTGCGATTGACACCGTCACCGCGAATGAAACGTAAATCTCGGGCTTGGATATCGTCGCAAGCACTCTAGGAAGCATGTCTTCTGTGGCTCCAGCGATATTGTGCTCAAAGAGACACGACGAAATTCGATGCCTGGCAGAGCCACAGTGCTCAACCAAATTGCAAAGAGTTCCTTCGAGCATGTGGCAGGACAGTTGCATCGAAAGATGCGGGGTATCACACGAAATCTTCTGCGTCATCCCAGCTTGGGCATCAATCATAGTAATCGGGTCATACTCGGGCACCACGGCGAAGTTACGGTGGTGGAGGCTTGCGCGATCAACTTTCATCGACATTCCACCGATGTGGTGTACCAATTTGCTGTAGCTTTGCACACATCCAGGGGGTGAGAAGGTGACTGAGGTCTTCCCGACGATGGAACCGACTAAACGCGCAATACCACCGCCCATGGAGTGGCCCGTGAGCACCACCTTCCGATCCGTGAGAGATGTGACATAGTCCAAAAGCTCATGATAATACCACGATTCGTGTTGCAAGCCAAATAGCCCGATCATTTCACTATATAGCTCAATCAACGTGGAGAATGTGACGTCTGGCCAAATGCGAATGGTCGGGAAAATCGATGACAGCACCGAAAACACTACCGGCTCGAAAAACATCTTCACATCCTCCACGAAGTCTGTGAATCTCCAAATGTCTGTGCCTCGCACCGAGATGACGCTTGTGTTGAGCTTTGGAATGTACGCCTCGAAAAAGTCGAGCTTTGAACCGGTCTTGGTGTTCAACGCAGGTAGGTGAACGTGGATGTCACCCAGTTCATTGTCAAAAATGGTCGAAATGAATTCAGCCGTATCGTTTGACAACGGGTCGAAGTAGGCAGCCTCAGCAAAGAAGCCCAGGTCCAGCAGGCTCAATCCGTTCCAGCGATTTGAGCAACTCGCATAAAGCGGGTCATCGACTGTGATTGCGGGATTGGTCTCGTTGGCAAGGCCAAGGTGCAATTTCACAACCCCCGTGTGGTGAATGTGGATCGAGTTGTCTTCGTACTCCACCGACGTGGCGTCAGGGAACCACTTTGCGCTCTTCTGTAGCACTGACAGAACACTGAATCCCGAAATCGCACCCACGAACAGCAGCAGGATAGCAATGGCAAGGTACACGAATTTCTTGGCTGTGCGATGGCCCAAAAGTGGGTGCTTCTTGTCGGTGGACGTTTCTTGCAGCATTTGCTGGAGAGTCTGCCCCATATCGCTCAACGATGAAGCAGCTTCTGAGCGCAGGAAACGGTCGAACAAGAACAGCCCCACCACAACGAAGACGTGGGGTTTCTCCGTCATCTTGGAGCCAACAAAGATGATACCTGCGATACCTAGTGCCAGAGGGCCGTCGATAAGCATAGCACGCACGCTCAGCAGGCTTACCATTCGAAGACAAATGAGCGATACGACGTAAATCGACGGCAGCAGCAAGTTGATAATGGTGAGCTCTAGCTGGGCATGCACGAACCCCATGTTCGGATGCACGCACGCTCGGAAGAATACAATACCCTGGCCAACGGCGAAGGTGAATTTGAGCCGCTCAAAGAAACCAGAGAGTGCCTTTTTGTTGGAATCGCACTCGCTCACGTTGGGAATTGTGAGGCACGTAATCGCCAAGAACCAGAGAATCCATCCCACGAGCAATGCCATGCCAAAGATTTCCCACTGGTAGTTCGTGAGACCACTCAGCGGCGTGATCTGTAACCCAAAGTGCCGTGCGCTCCATTCGACAGTCCACAATCCGCCCAAGAAGTTCATCCCCAGCAACCACCCGCCCAGGAGGAAAGTCTTAATCGTGCCAAGTCCAGCAAGCGCCGAGCGCCATCGCGGCAGGATCTCCAAGCAAAGTTGGATAAATTGGCAGATCGCAATCGCAGTCGATATACGCAATGCCCGCTGAAACACCGGGTGTTTGTCCGTCAAGAGCTTCAGGTAGGACTCGTCGCACATGACTTGAACCAGGGACGAGGACTCGTGCAACACCGCGCTGCTGCAGTGCGAAGGTACTATGATCAAGCTGGGGAGGATGATCAGCATGGGCATCGCGACCGTGAGGATCACCGCTTGTGGGCGGCACTCGCAGGCAATGATGCGTCGAATGAGCGGGAAGTTCTGCAGCGATTGCCACGTGAGGATCCAGGTGGCACGCCCGAACGACAGCACAATGCCCATCACCGACACGTACACCACGAGCACGCAGATGGCTTGCGTGAACGGCATGGTAATGATCGTGCTCATGTTCTCGCCCAGCACTGCTCCGAGGTTGAACAGGAACCCCCAGAGGATCGCCAGCGCCTGCAGCATCACGTACACGAAGAAGAACGAGACGATCGTGCGCGAGCTCTCCATGCGCTTGAACGTCAGCTTGGGGAGACCCACGAACAGCAGGCGCAGCGCCGCCTCCCAGCGCAAAATGCCTTCAAAGTAGCGCCGGCGCCACTGCACCAGCAGCGTGGACCGGAACACGTCCAGCTTGCGCCGGGGCGACGTCGACGCACGTCGCGTCATGCTGTTGTTGCTGCTGCTGCTCTTCTTGTTCTTCTTTGACGACTGCTCGGGTGCGTCGAAGAGCTGGCCGGCCGCTAGCTCCCAGATAGAAGACGCAGGCTCCGGCTCGGGGAGTGACGAGGGACGCGGCGGTCGTGAGCTGTTCGTGGTGGCGGCTGCGTCTGTTGCTCGCGTGCTGGACGGGGCTATCTGCTTGAGGAAGGTCGGTCGAGTTGGCTTCTGACGGGGGTCGTGAGCGCCGCCGTGAGCTTCTCCGCTCTCTGCCAACAAGCAACGGCACTCTGGTCTCAGCAGCCACCGAGGTGGCTTATAGTCGTGGTTGTGGTCGTGGTGAGCTCACGCCGCTTGAGAGATTCTCGTAGAATATGACATTTGACCAATCGCAGAATTTAGACTGGAATTTGCGCCAATGGAGAGAGAGCCAGGTGTATCCATGTCGATGTCATCACGGAGCACTTGCTTCGTGCGTCACGCGCGCCGTGCTAGCCCATTTTGCTAGTTGGCGAGGATTGTGGGCACGCTTGTCGGCGGCGAGCTCCCTGTGAGATGCTGGGGTGCTAGGCGCGCTGGAGATGGCGGACTATTATTGCTGGGCAATGCTGCTAAATTGGTTCAAACATCATCTCTGCCAGGTGCGACTCTTGGCGCTTCAAAAGCTGAAGCCAAGTGCGTGGCCGGCGTAGCCATTTCCGGCTGGCAAACAATGGCACAAGACCGGCATCGCACGTTGGGCTGCGCTCTGCAGGACCGATGTGCCACCGCACACCATTATTATATCCTCGGATAGGAGGCTCGTTGTGCTACCGGTAGCGCTAGCCTCAGCGTTGCTGAACACGCCGTGCTGTCGGCGATACGTCGAAATGGAGCTCTCTGTCGCGCTATCTTGGTGATCCCTTCGCCTGCAGCTTCGCAACCAGCGTGCTTGTTCCTCACTGCGCCTTTAGACGTAGCCCACCCACCCCGACACTCGGTGTGCGACGAGTCGGAATAGAACTGTAGCCATCACGCACGACATCGACCATGACTGCATTGTCGATTCACAAGCATGTACATGTACATGTCGGCGGCTGCTGTCCATATAGCTTGATGGCTCTCGCTGTCGGGCGCTGTGTCGAAGTGTGCAGCGGACTTGAGCCAGACTGTCGCAGGCGGCCGTGAGTATTCCGCTCGCGTGAATGGCAGCCCTTGCTATGGCGGCCCCCGAGATACGAGGCACGCTCGCTGCTGCCGGCGGTCAGCATCTATAGCAGCGATCCACAAAGACGGCAAGCCTCGACACGAATGCTCGACGCCGAGAGGATAAAGGTGGCTTTGCTTGACAGCAAGGTCGCCTATCGAGGCTGCAAAGAGGCGTTGCCGGTGCTCTACAAAGTGCGTCCACGGCGGACCGACTGCCGCGAGGGCTGCTCGCCGCCACCACTTTTTCGCTGGTGGAAACGCCGGCACTTGGACCGGCAGTGGCGAGCTTCCTGCAGCAGTGCCGGCATTCATGGGCACGTCAACTTGGTAATCACGCCTGGAATCATGCATGTCTCCAGGTATGCCGGCGAAGACCTGTTTGTTCGTATATTTGCTCAAACCCTGCTATCTTCTATAGTATGAATTTATGCACCACAGTGGGATCCTGACTTCCATCCCCATAAAAGTATACCGAATTCAAGTCAACACCCCTCCCCACTTCAACCGCCCCCGCTGACGCGCAACCTGCGAAACATTTCGCTGTGTCCACAACGTCAGCCGCCCCAGATCGTATCCTCCCATTCCGCAATTAGCCCCGAAGCTCGCAGGTCTCCCCACCACCACTCTCCTCCCCGCCATCATGATCAACGAGACGCCCGCCTGGAAGGCTCTGGCCGAGCACGCCGCCGAGCTCAAGGCCACGCACCTGCGCGAGCTGCTCGCCGCCGCCGCGCGCAACGCCGCCATGCGCACGGAGCAGCAGGGCATCCACCTCGACTTCTCGCGCCAGAACGCCACGTCCAAGACGCTGGACCTGCTGTTCGAGCTGGCCGAGGCCGCCGAGCTCAAGAAGAAGCTGCAGGCCATCGCCTCGGGCGAGCACGTGAACGCCACGGAGGACCGCGCCGTCATGCACATGGCCCTGCGCGCCCCCAAGACCGACAAGATCCTCGTGGACGGCCACGACGTCGTGCCCGACGTGCACGCGGTGCTGGACGCCGTGCGCGCCTTCTCCGCCAACGTGCGCGACGGGAAGTTCGCGGGCGCGACGGGCAAGCCGCTCAAGAACGTCATCTCCGTCGGCATCGGCGGCAGCTACCTCGGCCCCGAGTTCGTGTTCGAGGCTCTGCGCCACGAGCCCGTCGCCAAGGCCGCCGCCGAGGGCCGCAACCTCCGCTTCCTGGCCAACGTGGACCCCGTGGACGTGGCCCGCGCCACCAGCGGCCTCAACCCCGAGGAGACCCTCGTGGTGGTCGTGTCCAAAACCTTCACCACCGCCGAGACCATGTTGAACGCCCGCACGCTGCGCAAGTGGCTCGTGGACGACCTCACCCAGAAGGGCGCCAGTGAGGCGGACGCTGTGGCCAAGCACGTGGTGGCTGCCAGCTCGGCAGTGCCGCTGGTGCAGGAGTTTGGCATTGACCGCGCCAACATCTTCGGCTTCTGGGACTGGGTTGGCGGCCGCTACAGCGTGACGAGCGCCGTGGGCATCCTGCCCCTGGCCCTGCAGTACGGCTTCGACGTCACGGAGAAGTTCCTGGCCGGCGCCCACGCCATGGACAAGCACCTGCTCGAGACCCCGCTGCGTAACAACCTGCCGGTGATCATGGGGCTGCTGGGCGTGTGGAACTCGTCGTTCCTGGGCCACAGCTCGCGCGCTCTGCTGCCGTACTCGCAGGCGCTGCTGCGCTTCGCCGCCCACATCCAGCAGGTGGACATGGAGAGCAACGGCAAGCGCGTGACCATGGAGGGCGTGGACCTCCCGTTCCAGGCGGGCGAGGTGAACTTCGGCGAGCCCGGCACGAACGGTCAGCACTCGTTCTACCAGCTCATCCACCAGGGCCGCGTGGTGCCGTGCGACTTCCTGGGCTTCTGCGAGTCGCAGAACCCCGTGCTGCTTGCCGGAGAGCCCGTGTCCAACCACGACGAGCTCATGTCGAACTTCTTCGCCCAGCCGGACGCTCTGGCCCGTGGCAAGTCGCTGGAGGACCTGAAGGCCGAGGGGGTGCCCGAGAAGCTGCAGAACCACAAGCTTTTCCCGGGCAACCGCCCGTCCATCTCGCTGCTGTTCAAGAAGCTGGACGCGTACTCGGCCGGCCAGCTGCTGGCTCTGTACGAGCACCGCACGGTGGTGCAGGGCGCTATCTGGGGCCTCAACAGCTTCGACCAGTGGGGGGTGGAGCTCGGCAAGGTGCTCGCCAAGCAGGTGCGTGCGCAGCTGAGCGCCACGCGCACGGAGAATGCCCCTGTCAAGGGCTTCAACAGCGCCACCACCAGCATGCTGGAGGCGTACCTGGCGTACAAGGCTTAAGTCAGCGGCGACGTCACACACAGACTCGCTTCGTGGTTCCCTTTGCCTGTTCTCTCGTTATCAGAAGGTCTAACTATCAGAAAAATAACAACGTTTTCGCTTCAACTACTGTACGGTATCTACTACTACATAGTACTTCACGAACAGGGTTTGGTAGTAGTGAGAATTTTACACTACTATTGAAAATGATAAGGCTATTGACCATGAAAACAGAGCTTAGCAATATCACTACTAATTTCACGATCCAATTATCATAATTTCTACTACTAGTACTACTATTATCACTACTATTGACATGGATCATTTTGGGTTATCATCGCTGATTTATCGTCGCTTTTGGAGCTTTATCATCGTTTCTGGATCGATTATCATCACTTTCGGGTGTATTATGACCATGTTCTGATTGCTGCAAGTCTTCGTCTTCAAACACAGCGTGTGGATTGCTTACCTTTGCACAATACGGGCTCTTGCACAATACGGGCTCATGTATCATTCCAGACTTTGTCAGTCAAATTCTTCGGAGGGCCGCGAGTGATGTTGTCGAGAACCAGGCTCGTCGCTTCGATCTTGTCCACTGTATCCGCTTAAGCGAGGTCGATTATCGTGGCCTGGCTTGGGACTGATATTGCTTGGTGCGAGTCGCTTTCGGGGTGAAAGAACTTGAAGACACACTCGCGGCTGCAAAACCTGCATGTCGAGCGCTTCATTACTACTTGGAATCAAGCACAGCAACCGTAGCGTAGCTGACTTACCTCTTCGAGAGCTCGGCTCCGGTACACAGATCGTTGCTGCAGAGATGATGAACTTGGAGCCCGCAAATGCTGCAGGGAGGCACCTCCTCCAACTCTTCCCAGTAGCAGCCAACCGTCGCACACCGCATTACTGTGGCTATGACTCGGAGAATCGAAGAATGAGATAGTGGATCGGTTGACGATCTGTTAGATTAGTAGTGCTATTATTAACACTGATACTCTTGAAATGTTGAACAACGAAGTAATTATTACTACTAATTGGGTGACCTCAGAATTATATGCTTATTCTTATGCTTAGTAGTACTATTATTACTGCTAACGGTACTAATTCTCAGACTACTACCAATCCCTGACAGGGATTCCCTGTTCCAAAGTAGTATACATGACGCAAAAAAAACGTCACTACCTCGTCACACCATAACGCCACGACAGAACCATCTGCTCATCTGACTGGGGAAGTACCAATTGATCGCAGGACCATGGAGCCGAACGAGGTGTCGCCCCGCAGCCCGCAGTTCGTGTCCGTGGCGACCCCGCTGGGCACCAAGCAGATGACGCTCGCCCCGTTCGGCGGCGAGGCCCCCTCCAGTCCCACCGTGCGCCAGAACCAGCGCCAGAAAACGCCCTCGAAGAAGACGAAGAAGACGACGAAGCGCAAGGCCGACGACGTGTCCAGCAGCTCCAGCAGCTCCTCCCAGGGCCTCGCGGCCCCCCCAGCGGACGCCACTTGGGCGAGGAACTTGCAGCGGCGCGGAGGCTTCTGGGGCGACGCCCACTGGTACGATCTGCAGCTGGAGCGGCGCATGCCATTGGCCAAGCCCATGCTGCGCGAGCTGGTGCTGGCGCTGCCCCCGTGCGGCGGCCACACGGTGCTGGACCTGTGCGCGGGCAGCGGGCGCGCCTCGGCCGCCGTGCTGGAGGCGTATCCGACGGCGGCGCTGGTCTTGGTGGACGCGTCCGAGCAGAGGCTGGCGATGGCGGGGCAGCGGCTCGACGCGGCGCAGTCCGGAGCAAGCGAGAGAGCGCAGCTGGTCGTGAGGGCGGTGAGCGAGACGACGCAGCTGTGGGACGAGCCGGTGGACGTCGTGGTGGCCTGTCTGGCGTTCCACGTGCTGGTGGAGAGGCCCGCGCACTACTCGCACGCGGGGGAGCAGCAGCATCAGGAGACGACGTCGGCTGAGGACACGTACGAGCAGCTCTTCCGAGCGACATGGCGAGCGCTGCGACCCGGAGGACACGTCGTGCTGGCGGACCATGTGGGCCAGTTGGCGCTCTTCAAGCAGCTGAAGGCGCTGGAGAGCGCCGGCTTCCAAGACGTGGACTGCGCGTGGCGGCAAGAGGATTCGTTCGTCGCGGGCGGGCGGAAGCCCTTGGCGTAGTCCGCGCGTGGTTACAGTTTTTGAGTTGCTACAGGGGCTGTCGTTATAATTGGACTCTGTTGACTGTGATCACCACCGCTGTGGTGCGATGTGTCCTCGCTTAGGTCTGACTTCCCGTGGTTGTTGTCGTACGTGTCCAGCGTCGCTGGGATTCATGCCGAGCTCTGCAATTCGCGACGGAGGTCGCCCTCCTTTTCCAGCTGCGTCAAAGCAGAACTATGGGCTTCTGGTGCGCCGCGCCGGTCTCTCTCCAGGCGTGGCGGGCGTGGCGTTCTCGCCGGCGTCGGTGACGGTGACGGTGGGCGGCATGGCAGCTTTTTATTCCGTCGCACTGCGTTGCTCGAGCGCTCCGAAGCAGGCGGTGACCGTGTCGCCCGTGAATTTGCCTACTGGGCTGCGCGTGCTGCCGTCGCTGCACGTCTTCACGCCGGAGAATTGGAGCGAGCCGCAGTTCTTCCGCGTGGCAGCTGTGAGCGGTGGCGTGTTTGAAGAACTGCGCGGTGGGGCTGCTCTGATCGAGCACACCACGAGTAGTCTGGACCCCCGCTTCCACGGCCGGCGTGTGCTTCACTTCCCGGGCTCGGTCCAGGCCCATGTAAGTCTTCGCGACGGCTGCTGTCTCTTTGCCAGTGGCAAAACTGCAGCCGTTTGTCCGCAGCAGAAGCAGCTTCCGCTCCAGCCCAAGCAACCGCTGACATACCACGAATTCACGGAGATAGAGCTACGACGCAGTGTGCTGGGAGCTCGGCCGTTGGTCGCGCGGTGCTCCATTCTGGTGCCGATGGCTCCAGGAGCGATGGCGGCAGTAGCAGCCGTGGAAGCGGCGAACCAGGCAGCAGCGCAGCATCAATCGCGTCGGAGGCTTTCAGCCGCTGCGAGTGTTGTGAACGCTATTGCTGCTACGGCCAAGATGGGGACGGTTGAGGAACCAGCGACGGCGGCAAGGGCATCGCTGGACCATAGCAACGCGCTTGTGAAACTTACAGGCCACGGAGACCAAACGCTAGCTCTGTACCATGACGGCGAAATGCTCGCGCTGGGACCGGGCGAGACTCGTTCTTCCTCTACCAGCGGTCGAGGTTCGCACCGAGGCAGCGGGACAGACGAAGCGTTGAGTCGGATGCTGCTCGATGTCGCTTGTGGGGACGAACACGTTGTAGGTGCGAGTGAACAAGGCTATTTGCTGACTTGGGGGGAAGTATGCGCACGGAGCCACAAGCCACCAAGCAGCGACCAAGAGACCGCGAACACAGCGCGTTTCCCCAGAGTTGTCCAGTCACTACTACACAAGCGTATCGCGCAGGTCGCGTGTGGCGCCAGTCACAGCTTTGCTCTGGCCGAAGACGGTGACGTGTTTTCGTGGGGTATCGGCCGTAGTGGTGCACTGGGGCACGGACTGAACGCTCACGAACAAACTTTTGACACCGTGGCCTCGCCAATGGAAGTATTGGCGCTAAAAGGCCGTCGCGTGGTGCAGATTGCTTGTGGGGAGATGCACAGCGCGGCTTTGCTTTTAAGCGGGGGCCTCCTTACGTGTGGACAGCGAGAGCACGGTCGTCTTGGCCGGCAAAGTGCACGTACCGACGCCCCTGCGAGAGGCAAAGCAGCAACAGCTTCGGACACGGTGGACGATGGCGAGTGTTCGTCGTGGTTTGCCCCGGTTGCATTCCCTCAGGAAGGCGTGAGATGCACCTTCGTCGCTTGTGGTGCAGCGCATACGCTCGCAGTCGGCGGTCCGCATGAACTCTACGCATTCGGCTGGAACTCAAGCGGTCAATTGGGCGTTGGCGACTGCCGGGATCGCTTCGTGCCGACGCGTGTAGCGTACTTCGATGCAGTTGATCCGTCTCGTGGAGCAACGCTGCCTCCATTGAACATCGCCTCAGTGGCTGCTGGGAAGCAGCACTCTCTTGCGTCGTCCCCTGACGGTAGACTCTTCGCCTGGGGCGACGATGAAATGGGCCAGTGTGGCTTGAGTTCGTGTCCTCAGATCTACACACTGCCGCACCTCGTGGCTTCGTTGGTCGGACTGCGAGTCACGCAGCTTGCAGCAGGCGAAGCTCACTCAGCAGTGCTAACGAGCCACGCGCAGCGACACCTAGAAACGCTGGAGCGAACTCAACCGACTCAGTACGCGCAGCTCGTGGAGCACTATGAAAAGTCCGTCAAGGACGATGCCGAGCGACGCGCCCAAGTGCTTGAGCGCGCTCGACGTCAGCAGTTGGAGCGAGCGGCCGCTGCAAGACGACGCAAACCTCCAGTTGACCCGGCGACAGAGGCGTTGACCAAGATGCTGGTCCTCCAGTCGTTGGTTGATCAAGATGCGGCTCTAGATGGCAAACACGCACGAACACACAGGCCGCAAACAGCCAGAGCCGCTTCATCTCGCTATGCCAGTGCGAAAGACGGAACTGGAAGCTCGGATGAAGTCATAGCACGTCAAGTACGCTGCTCAAGCGCGTCGATGGTGCGTCAGGCTCGACTTGCCGTGCTGCAAGCACCGCTCGCTACATCGGCCACATCTCTGTTGATCCAAAAGTCTGCGGCTCCTGTGTCGTCGTCAAATCCGGCAGCTCCCCCGGACCAACGAAGGTCCTTAAGTGCTGCTAGTTCCAGCCACCTCCGACGACAAAAGCCGTCCACGAGCGTAGGACATCGACAGCTGGCGGCCACACTGCTCCACCAGAATGCACAAGACGCACCTTCAGCTGGGACCCCCGCGTTCCCACCGTCGCGACCTAAATCGGCGCCTTGCAGATCGACAGCGAGAACAGCAGTGCATGGGGGATCAGTCACGTGTCGTTATCCTTGATGAGTCAGCCATGACTTGTCTTCACTTCAACTTAAATTTTGAGCAGATCGCTCGCTATTCTTATGGTTGCAACTGCCCGTGGAGACCGCAAATTCGTTGCTGGTGATGCGACCATGACGCTGCTGGAGGAATATCGTCGCTCCGTCCAGAGCCGCATAGTTTCGCGTTCGAACCAGGACCAGAAGCGACGATCGCGCCAGCTCTCTCCGTAAGTTGTGCGCAGTAAGCCCCTCGTGTTTTTGTTTTTTGTTCACGTGCTAACGGTTCGTTTGAAGTCTCAATGGTGGTGAAAGTGGCCGACGGACCCCTGAGATTCCACCCGATGGTAACTTACCGGACTTTGGCCAGAAGACTGCCCGGCGACGCGCTACCAGCACCAGAAAGCCCCGATCCACCAGCAATGTGAAGCTTCAGGAGCTGCCAAGATCACGCGCGGCGGGATCTCCTAGCGAACCGACAAGTGTTCCCTCAAACCAGGAAGACGCGGCACCACCTCGTACTCTGTCTTCGCATGAAGCTCAGCGGCAATCCGAGAAGCCTGCAGCTCTGGACCAACTGGCGCAGTTGATCCTACCCAACGGGCAGGAGCAAGCCAACAACAACACATCGGGGTCTACGTTGACGGATGTTCCGTTGCAGCTACTGCAAGGTGCGCGTGTTGATTTACGTCGCTGGAGCGTCATCGTCTCGGATCAGACTTTACGGCGTGTAGCAGCTCACAACCACCGCGTTACCCGTACCAGTCGCAAGGCCCAGCAGCTCCAAGGTCTGCTAGCTGGTGGTTCTCGTCAACGCAGCTTCCTCCTGAGAAAAGAGGAAGCTGAGGAGCTGTCGGTGTCGTATTCGGATGCGCGACACCAGAACACTGACACACTGCTGCTCACTGGAGCCGAAGCGATCACGGATGCTGGTTTGGCTGCGATCGCACTGGCAGTGCCGGAGCTGAAAGAACTAGCGATCGCCGGTGCTGTTCGCGTTACGGATGCAGCGCTACGGGTGTTGGGCGAGTACTGCTCACATCTGGAGCGATTGGACGTGTCAGCTCTTGCTGCGGTACGCGGTGCTGGGCTGGCAGCTCTGGTTGACCATTGCGGAGCCTCGCTAACTCATCTGGGACTCGCGGATTGCCCGCAACTTGGAGACTGGGTGCTCCGTCGGTGTCTGTATGCCGCGCCGAGGCTCACGCACCTGAATCTTTCCCGTTGTCCGCAAGTTGGCGACACGTTGATGGAAACGGTAGCAGCGCAGTGCCCATTCCTGCGTAAGCTGGAGCTCAGTGGGTGCTTGGGGATTTCAGACCGAGGTGTAGTGCGAATAGCGCGGAGCAGTCCTCATCTCGAGCACGTCGCTCTGGATCGTCCCGTTGGTGTGCGAGGAGTGGAGCACCTCACGGACTCCGCATGCTCAGCACTAGGTGATTTCTGTCCGCACCTGCGTGTTGTTCTCTTGGCAGGAAGCAGCGCTCTCACGGATGCCGGCGTGCAGTGGATGGCCTCCCGTTGTGCGCAACTTACACGCCTTGACCTGACTGGGGCAATTGGACTCACCGACGCAACCTGTGCAGCAATAGGAGCTGGATGTCCCGAGTTGCGGGCGCTTCGGATAAATGGCGTGAAGGGCATCTCTGACGTGGGCTTGCGGCTTCTAGCTGCAGGATGCACGAAGCTCGAGCTGCTCCATGCCGCGAATTTGTACCTCGTCTCGGATGGCAGCAACCGCGACTTCGGTCTTGAAGGTCTCCGTGCTATCGCCAGCAAATGCCACGAGCTTCAAGATCTCAACTTGAGTGGCTGCTTCCAGCTCCAAGAGCGTGCTCTGGTGGCAATTGGCGCGAGTTGTCCTGCATTACGGAAACTGAGTCTGCAGGCATGCCCCGAAGTCACGCTAGCAGCTGTCGCTGCAGTACTAAAAGGCTGCCAACGCTTGAGGCGGCTTGACATATCCGGCGTGCGTCGATGCGATGACCGAATGGTCCGCGCCGTTGCCAAGTACGGCGCTGCCATCACTGAGCTTGTGGTTGCCGGATGCGACCGAGTCGGCGATGCTGGGCTCCGTTCTCTCGCTCTTGCGCGTGCTGATCAGCTGGAGCTGCTAGATCTGACGGGGTGTCGCCTGGTTTCAGACGCTGGGCTCAACGCGCTCTGCGATGCCTTTCAACGACCGAAGCTGGCGCATCTCGTGCTGACGGACTGTCCGCTGATAACTCAAGACCCGATTGCCCGCCTTGCATTTGCCTGTCCGCAGCTACTGACGCTCAGTGTCCATGGCTGCCGTGTATCCGCTCGAGTGCTGCAAAGTCTCAGTTCGTCGTGGGCCTTTGGCGAGTTGCGGCTACCACCTGCGGGCTCTCCAGCTGGGAGCAGCACCCAGGTCGGTATCTTTCCTGCTCCGCGGGCTAAGGATCGGCGCTACGTAGCCGAGTTCTGTACGTCGTGGGCCGCGGCGGCAACAATTCAGGTGCGAACATGGTTGGAAAGTGTCGTGTCCTCTCTTGTGACTAACCTTTCGCTGGATTAGAATCTCTTCCGTGCTCGAGTAGCTCGACGACAGGCACTGGGGCGACGAGAAGTGGCGCTGCGGCATGCCGTCGCTCGAAGACTTCAAAGCATTTGGCGCGGGCGGCAGGCAAGGCGAGAAGCGTTGCTTTCGAAGATGAAGGTCTCACGTCTGGAGCACTGCGCGACGCTGATTCAGCGACGTTACCGTGCAACTCGACAAGCTCGGCGCGCGCTGAGTGACATGCGAGAGATGCACGAGAAGCAGCTTGTACTGGCCGCGGCGCTGGTTCAGCGCCGATACCGAGCGATGCGTACAGGACGCGAGGCTCGTCGCCTGGTACTCAGACGTCGACGTGAATTCGCGCGCGAGACGCAAGCGGCGATCAAGGTGCAGCGTCGGTTCCGCCGCCGACTTCATCGCAACAAGCTGCGCGTGATGCAAGCCCAGAAGCTCGCCCGGTCTCGACGAGAACGCGCGGCCAGCGTCCAGATTCAGCGTCGGTATCGAGGTCACAAGGCTCGGCGACTGGCGTTCGATCTCCGAGAGGAACAGCGGCAATTCTTTGAGCTTCAACAACGCTGCGCAGTCCGAGTTCAAGCTCAAGTCCGACGTGTTCGCGCTTTGCGCGAAGTTGCAAGACGTCGCGCCTCAATCATCGAGCGAGAATTTGCTGCCACAAAACTCCAGACCATCTTCCGCGCTCGACGTGGTCGAGAAGCTGCCGGACTGTTGGTCCTGGCAAAGCGGCGTCGAGAGCAAGATCTGGCCGCACGTCGACTGCAGCGTCACTGGCGATCCCGACACGACCGCCTCGCACTGGTCATGGTGGCGGAGGCACGCAGGATTCGGAGCCAGCAGCGATCAGAGGCCGCTGTGGTTGTTCAGCGCTCGGTGAGGACGTTCCTGCTGCGTCGTCGGGCCCGAAACATGGTTCGTGAGTTGCTAGAGGTGCAACAACGCGCTGAAGAGATGAAGCGGTGGGCTTCTACGCTGGTGCAGTCTTACTGGCGACGACGTCAAGCGTATCACCGTATTCGTGAGGAACGGCAGATCCAGCGCACACGCTGGAAACAGCTTGTCGACACGTACAACCAGCATGGCGCCGGCCACGGAGCACCATTCTTCTACGTACGTACCTAGACCAAAGTGTCTGGAGCACAGCCGCATGAAGCTCATCACTCTTTGTTTGTGCACTTCAGAACCAAGTCAACGGCGAAACTCGTTGGCGTTTACCACGCGACCTGTTGTCCCTGACAGTTCGTCCGACGTGTGCTCAATGCGGTTAGTACCTCGGTCTGTCGTCATCTTGGCCGCTGATCCTGTCCAGCTAACGCGTGTGTTGCTTCTTAGAAACCCCGGAGAGTGCCAGCTTCGAGTGTGCCACATGCTCCGAGTTTTTCTGCGATCATGTGCGTACTTGTTAGCGCTTCGAATGTGTCCCCTCCGCCGTACTCACAACTCGATATTTGCCTGAGCAGTGCGATCTCGTCGTTCATGGCGCGGGTAGACGGCGGTTGCACAACAAGCGCAAGCTGTTTGACTATTACGGACGACGTCGCGACTTCGGAGATGGCGAGTTCCCGTCAATTTGGCCCTCAGAAATGCTCCAGGATGCCTCGAGAGGCTACGATTTCGTGAATTTGGTTCCACGCGACAACTACCAGAACATGCTATGGGAGATCTCACGGTTCGTGCCGGTGTCGACGGGCAACTGGGACGACGAGATAGCAGCTTCAGCTGCTGCATCGTCGTCTGCAGTAGCTTTAGCATTCGCAACAATGATGAGCGAGAGCAGCAGTGTCAATCCGAGCAACAACGCTACAACCTCCACAGATGCCGACGGCTTAGAGAGGCCAGCTGGACCACTCCACCACTTGCTGTATCGCGAGAAGGACTTTGATGAGAACGGCAACAGTCTCTGGGAAAGCTTCTTTGACTACGCCCAAGAAGAGTACCGATACTACCACCGCATCTCCAAGCGAGTTGTCTCGCACCCACCAGATCAACAGAACACATAACATAGTAAATGGGAAACATATTGATACATTGTCAAGGTACCTGACGTCGTCGAGCTTGTCTAAAGCCAACATGCTATTGAGCCATGTTACGGCTTTGTCTCACTCCGTTTCTAGCACCAAAAGGGGGGTTCGTGTGCAACAGATTAGCAACCACGTACCTGTCCGACACAGCAGAAGCAATAACACTTGCGAGTCTCGCTGTTCACTTGTCCGTTGGGCGTCGTTCCATGATCAAGCCGTCCAAAGGCATGGACGTTGCCCAAGGCCTTCGATTCCTTCAAAGAAAAAGTCCCAACGCACCACTCGCATTGATGCCCCTGCATACAAGTTGGCTGGCGTGGTTGACACAGCGCGCGTGTGGTTCCCTGTTTGTTGTTCGTTGCTTTTAAATACAAGTCTCTACATGAGCACAGCAGCGAATCAGTAATAACACAAACACATATTAGGCACGACTCCCAACAAGAGGAAGCCCACGCGCACACAACATGGAAGGCCAAGTTCATTGGATTCGATCTACACATCGCGACAGCACGTTTCGGTTAGCGGGGGCTTTGCGCGAAACGTCCTGGGACGTTCACCGTACAAACCTTCCTGCGCTCATCGCAGTGCACATCATCAGTCCGTCGCAAACTTTCGTAGTCCAACTCGCAAAGTCTTAGCGCACGTAAAAAAAAGAGTAAGAAAGAGAAAAGACCTGGCGTGCTCGTCGGCGTTTTGCGTCCTTTGTCACGAATCCGCTCAGGACAGTTCGTTCTTCTCGAATTTGTGCAGGGGGAAGTAGGTCACTTTCACGATGCTTCCGCCGAACTTGCGTCCGTTCAAGGCCTGATTGTTGCACAGCATTGGTGAGAACAGCGCACATGAAGATATGACTAAGCTGAGAAATTGATCCGCCTACCTTCAAGGCAGAAACCGCGTCTTCTTCCTTTCCGAAACGAACGTAGATGCAGCCTAAGCCAGGGATCTCCTCTCCATCCTATCAATTTACAAGCAGGAAAGATTCGTTAGTGACTACAATCTATTACCCACTGCACAGCATCGGAAACACAAACCTTAGGACGCGGGATCTCCATGCCAGTTACGCTTCCAAAGCGCTTGCATTCTTCCTCTACATCTTCAGCAAGATCAGCATACTCTTCGTCATCTCTCAGCTCATCAATTGAAACCATATTCGCCTGCATACAGGAGGACAGCGCATGTTGTTAATATCAAGCCATGCAAACCTCTGGTAGCGCAGTGAAAGCCTTACCATTTTCAGAACAGCACTTGGCTGGTCCTCCGGATTGTGGGCCGCAATCGGAAGGGCTGCTCCACTAGTAGGAGGCTGCCGTTGAACCGACAACAGAATACCGCCGATACTTAGCCCGTTCAAACCTTCGACCGCTTGCGCAGCGACATCGTTGTCCTCGTACTCGAACAACGCACTACCCAAGGATGCACCAGTTGCAGGGTCCTTGACCAGCGTGAAGCTTTTGAGCGCTCCAAAAGGCTCTACCAGCTCCTTCACTTGGTCCTCCATCAGCACGACTGGGATGTTCGACATGATCAGGCGGTGATGCGTCGAGCCAGCCTCAGTCGTAGTAACAGCAGGGGCGGCAGGCTGGGCCGCTGCAACCGCAGACAAGGTAGCCTCCTCCAAAGTAGCCGACTCCGTGGTGATCGCCCCAGCGAGGCTCGGCACAGCGGGTTGGGCGAACCAAGCCGGGTTCGGTGTGCAGCCCAAGTTCGTGAGAGCAGTCTGCGCGCGCGCCGAAATCTGAGGCATCGGCTGAGGTGGTCCCATGAAACTGCGCGGCCGGCCAAACTTCAGCGGCTGGCCCAGAAGCGAGAGCTGGTTGAGCAGCAGCGCCAAGTTGCATTCCTCAACGGAGCGCATCTCGCAGAAGGCAAAGTGGCCGTCCGTGGAGATCCAAGTGTTGACGATCGGGTTTCCAGGCTGAGTAGTGAGCCCCACCTGCTGAATAATCGTGCTCAGGAACTCCTGCAGCTGCGGACCCGTCACGTTGGGGGGCAAGTTGCCCACGTACAGCTCACGCGCCGGCTTCTGGGCCACTGCGGCTGCCATCGTCACGTTCGACGCCTGCATTTTGGCGATAATGTCCTGGAGACTCATCGTGGGGTACTGGGCCATCAGCTGCGTAATAGTCGGGTTCACCCCCGTGCTCGGAGCAGCAGCAGGCGGGGCCGTTCCAGTAGCAGCAGCGGGAGGAGCTGCCTCAGCAGCAGTAGCAGCAGGCGGGTGCTGCTGCGGGTCAGGCGAGCCCTTGGCGTCACGGCGCGGTCGGTTCCGTGAGCTGGAGCGATCGTTGCGTCGGCGGCGGCGGCTGTAGCTGGGGCTGCGGCTGTAGCTGCGTCCTCGACGGCGGCTGCGACGATCGCGACCACGCGAGCGCCTGTCTCTCGGAGGCGAGCGCGAGAGCGAGCGAGAGCCCGCACGTCGCGCGCGGCGGCTGCGAGAGGGCGAGCGCGAGCGCGACGGGTTGCGCCGGTGGTGGCGTCTGCGTCTCGAAGACCGCAACGGCGACCGCGGAGAGCCCGACCGCGAGCGGCGACTGCTCTTCCTCGAGGACGACGGCCGGTGGCGGTCGTCCGTCTTCTCGTCCTTGTCCTCCTTGTCCTCCTTCTTCCCGTCCTCTTCATTCTCCGTCTCCGTCTCGTCCTCGTCTTCTTTCTCCTCCTCCTTCTTCTTCTTCCCGTCCACCGACAGCGACGTCTTCCTCTTGCTCGCGGACGTCGCGGACCGGGACCTCCTCGACCGCTTGGGCTCCCTCGCGTCCCGGCCCCTGGACGGCGAGCGGCGCTTCCTCGAGGACGACGAGTGACGCCGCCGGCGTCGACCCGCGGACCTCGAGCGCGAGCGGGAGCGCGACGCCGGCGACCGGGACCGCGACGGCGACCGGCGCCTGCTGCCCGACGACTTTCTGCGTGAGCTTCGGTGCTCCCGGTCGCGCCGTCGCGGGGAGCGCGAGCGCCGCGACGTTCTGGCGCTCCGGTGGTCGTCGGCGGGCCGCGAGGGGCTCTTGTCCGCCCGGTCTTTGGCCGTCTCCTTGCCCTTGGAGGGCTCCGCGTCCGCCGTGCTCTCGCTCTCCGTACGGCGCTTCTTCCAGCCAGACTCGCGCAGCTTGTTGCGGATGGACTCCTCGTTGTCCTCGCCGCGCGTGGGGCTCGGGGACGCCTTGCGGCGCCCGTGGCGACGGCCCGACTCGACCTCTTCCTCGCGACGGCCCATACTCGTCAGCCTGGAACTGGATCCTCTCGACGAATGAAACAACTGGAGTGGTTACAACATATTCGTGTGGTGCACGTCGTAGTTCGTGTAGGGTACATTACATCAAACAGGACGCTTCAACATGGCTACAGCAGCGATCTTGAAGCGGCGTTGAGACTTTCGACCATGTACGTCGCCAAGCCCAAGCAGACGCAGCGGGCCAAGGCGCAGGAGATCGCGCGCGTGAAGACCAAGAAAGGCCCGACCGTGGAGGAATGTGTAGCCAAGAGGGACTTCACCGGAGCCTCGGCCATCCTCGAGTTCAACCTCAAGAGCGACGACGCGGCGGCCGTGACGGGCCCGGCCAAGGCGGAGGAGAAGCGCAGGACGCTGCTGTGGCTCGCGTACGCGTCCTTCCACTTGGGCAACTACCAGCGAGCGCTGGACGCCTACGCGCAGCTGAGAGACGTGGACGACACGCCCGAGATCTACCTCTACCGGGGCTGCTGTCTGTTCTACCTGCAGATGTACAAGGAGGCGGCCAGGGAGGCCGAGAAGGGGCCTGCCGGCCAACTGCAGAACCGCCTGCTCTTCCATTGCGCCCACAAGGTGGGTGACGAGGACAAACTGCTCGTGTACCACCAGCAGCTCACGGACTCGAAGGAGGACCAGCTGTCACTGGCGGCGATCCACTACTTCCGGAACCATTTCCAGGAGGCCACGGACATCTACAAGAGACTGCTGCTTGAGAACCGAGACGACATTGCCCTGAATGTCTATGTAGCCATGTGCTACTACAAGCTCGACTACTACGACGTGTCGCTGGAGATCATGCAGGCATATCTGCAGGCTTTCCCGGATAGTGTCGTGGCAGTGAACGTCAAGGCGTGCAACCAGTTCAAGCTCTACAATGGGGCTGCTGCGAAGGATGAGGTCAAGACACTGACGGACAGAGGCTACAACATCGAGCAGAACGATCTCGTGAGCCACAATATGGTGGTGTTCGAGGACGGACAGAACGCGCTGAGAGTGCTGCCTCAGTTTGTGGATGCACTGCCCGAAGCGCGACTGAACTTGGTAGTGTACTACCTCAAGCACGACAAGCTCCAGGAAGCGTACGATCTCATCAAGGATGTGGAGCCGTCTACGCCGCAGGAGTACATCCTCAAGGGTGTGGTGCATGCTACACTTGGGCAGTCCACATCGTCGCGACAGCACATCAAGACGGCGCAGCAGTACTTCCAGCTCGTGGGCTCGTCACCCACCGAGTGCGATACCATTCCTGGCCGCCAGTGCATGGCCTCGTGCTTCTATCTGCTCAAGCAATTCGAGGATGTCAACATCTACCTCAACTCGATCAAGCAGTACCTTTACAATGAGGACGATTTCAACTGGAACTTCGGCATCGCTCTCTGCAACACCGGATCGCACCAAGAAGCGTTGGAGACACTGCTACGCGTGCAGCAGGAGGACTACCGCCACGATTACTGCTACGTGAGCTGGCTGACAAGGTGCTACATCCTGAATCACAACCCGTCCGCGGCTTGGGACCTGTACCTCAAGCTCGACAACTCGGACGACTCGTTCAATCTGCTGCAGCTCATCGCTCACGACTGCTACAAAATGGGCGAGTTCCTTTACGCTGCCAAGGCATTCGACATTCTCGAGCGGCTTGACCCGGATCCGGAATACTGGGAGGGGAAGCGCGGCGCCTGCGTTGGCGTCTTCCAGCGCGCAGTCGCGGGCAAAGCTACACGAGTGGAGCTCGAGGAAGTCCTCAGCATTCTCAAGGCCAACAACAATCCGCAGGTCGAGTACATCGTGCGCATCATGAAGAAGTGGGGTGCTGAGAACGGTATCAACGTCTGAAGAGCAACGCAAACTTTGCACCGCAAACGGCAAACCTGTTTTCCAGCACTATCAGTCCTGCAAGTCAAAACAAGGCATAAATATATCAATTCCCTTTGATTCAAGTGTCACTATGCCTAGCCTGTACTTCTGTCCCTTACTTGCGTGAATTCGAGCGTACGCGCTGGATAGACCACGTGATTCCAAGTGACGCCACGAGGTACATGAGCAATTTCTTTTCGTGAGGGTTTTTCACCCCACTGCGCCAGCGAAGGATTCCCACCAATATGGCAACCACGCCAAGTTGTTGCAGGCGGTTCAACCACTTGTTCCGGTTCCTGCGGCGATTTGGTGAAGGATATCGAACCGCACTCTGTCCACCGCCATCCGTGGGCACGATTTGATCCTCAATCACAGGCGTCCTATACGTCAGTAAAACCATGTGAGTGTCCATTCACAGCTCCAACGCATTTTAATTGTCACTAACAGATAATTGTAGAGTCCGTGTCGGCTAGAGGACTTTCGCATCACTGTGTCCGAGGCTGCTCTCCTCGAAACGCCATTGTTACTGTGCGATGACGATGAAAGGAACGGACGCGTGTCTCGCACGAAAGACTGCATATCCGATAGGGAATAATTACGGTTGGACTGTTCAGTAAATGCAGAAACACAACAAGGCGTTAAATTCCAACACAAAGGACAACCTCTTTAAATGCCCAAATACCTTTGTAGCGACCACTTTTAGTGACTTCAATAGTGCAATCACGTCGGTGTAATCGTCGACAAAGAAGTCGGCCTTGGAAGGTTTCTGCCCCACAGTGCAAGTAAATACTTTGTCTGTAGGACACAGACGCATTGTTAGAAACTCGTATTGAACTACACAATAGATAGCCAACTAAAAACTTGATCCCACCTTTTGGAAGCTCTTGGTGAGCAACCATTTTCTTGAGCTGCTCGAACATGAGCTCGTCGGCCACATCATCTCCTATGCACAGAATAAAGTCTGCTGGATTCCCATCGATGCGCATCTTATTTAGTAAGTGGCCAATGATCTTGCCCTTGCCAACGCCCTCAGGTCGCACTTCGATGTAATCTTTGCCTTGAATAATGTTCAATGGCCAGCCCTGTTTCAGCGCAACAACATAGCACAACCATAGAGACGTTCGATCGCGAAGTGTGCGTAACAACATAGCATACGTTAGATCTGCATGCATGCTATTGCAGTACCAATCCGCAAGCCACCATTTCCATGCACATACCTCAAAAACACCCTCCAGATGCTCCTTTAGCTCAGCTGCCTGCAATGCGCCAAAATCAAAATCGGACTTGCCGTAGCGGAACAGCACGGCGCTCCTTCGAAGTTCCAATGTGGAACCGTTCGTACGATCAACGTAGAGCTGAATGATTCTCTCTGCCTTAATGCGCCATTGCTGATGGCCGCCCTCGGCTTGAAATATGTCGCCATGTCGTTCCCACGGGCGTCCAATGCGAGCATCATTGCCTAGTATCGCGCGTCGGATGAAATATCCGTGCTCTGCCACTAGTCCCAAACCGGGAACTCCGCCGAATTTCTGTGTCAGGAGGTCACAATTGCAGCCACTTACAATGAACACTGTGTTGCGAGGGTCTTTACACAATTGTTCCAGCGTGGCCAATGCGCTCAAAGGTACATCGGGCCATCGCACGCCCATCAATGTCGACACGTCTGGGGCCAGCGTTCGGTAATAGTCTAAGAAGATTGCGCGGTTCGTACTCGTTCGATACCCTGGGGCAACTTCCTGATCTGTTAGTTTCTGAACGAAGCATAGGACAATTAATACGGCAAATGCGCTTAGTGAGATGGCAGTTTGTCTTCGTTTGAAAATGATGACGCTTACCCGAAATTGAGCGCTGACTTCCATCAGACGGAAGTCAAGACCAAAGCCTGTGCCCATGTACACAAACGATTCTTCCTTTTTCCTTGCATTGACAATATCCGTAAGTACACATTTGGCCCAGCGCCGCGGCGGGTTTGCTGAAACAAATTGAAAGTCGCAATTGCGGCGGTGCTCGCGTTCGTTCGCCGGCATATAGACGGCATCTCGAAGCGCGTCGATAACCTGATCCAGCTCCCAGGGGTTCACAGTGAGCGCGCCACTCAGAAGACGACTACTTCCGGAGAACTCGCTCATGATCAAAACACCTGGCGATGTTCTACACAAAAGGAAGACAAACGCAACCCAAACGTTAGAGGGGGGGGGTGAATCCCAGCAATGATCATTGCGAAATTCGCGCGCCGTACTTGTGTGTAGCAATGTACTCGAAGGGTGTTGTGTTGAGTCCGTCCCGCAGCACTGTCGTGATCTGCACATCAGCGACGCGCCACAGCGCCACACGCTCTTTGTACGGGAATTCATCCACCTCTTCATATTCCACCACGTTCCCCTTGGCGACGTCGCGATACTTGTTGTTGATAGCCTGCACAACCAACTCAATCTCCTTTTTGCTCTGCAAATAGTCCGTCACGCGGCCACGCCTATGAATTCCTTTCTGTAGCAGCACAGCTTTGCCAATAAAGTCGGGGCATCTCGAGAGGAACCCGTCAAACGCCAGCATCTTGGACGGGATGCCTTTCAACCTCTCAATCGTGTCACACCCGGCAAAAATCTTCTTGTCGCGGTACTTCTGGCGGAGCGCCACGACCATCTCGCGCACGTCTTCACTGCCCAAGGTCTCCTCAATCCTCTGCACGTCGATGGCCATGTGGCTGCACGTGACAGCCACCCGCCGTCCGCCGTAGTCAATGCCCAACTGTCCCCTCAGGATCGGTTCGTAGCTCAACCCCAGGATCCGTCGACACGCCGACATAAAGTGCCTCGCATACTCGAACAGGTGGAACCCAATGTGGTCCGCATTCAGCATGCCTCGCAGCAGCTCCTTCCTCATGGACAAGGTCCGAAATACCTCGGACGACGGGAACGGCACGTGCAGGAACAGACCCACGTTGGCCGCGCGCAGCTTCCGCACGATGTAGCTCGGCGTGAGCAGCAGGTGGTAGTCCTGCACCCAGACGACGTCCCCCTGCTCGTAGAGCTCGCATATCTTGTGCGCGAACAGCTGGTTCACGTTGGCGTAGGCCTGCCACGCGACTTTCTGCCACCCGGGGTTCCAGAACTGGGCGGCGGGGGTCAGCTGCTGCTGGGCGTCCACGTCCAGCACGACGTCCACGGGGCTGTATACGTCCACGACGTTGTGGAACGTGGGCCAGAGCGTCTGCTTGCAGTAGTCTTCGTAGTAGAGCTTGGCCTCCTCCGCCTCCAGGAACACCGGGTAGCAGTTGAGCTCGCGCAGCAGCAGCTCCACCTCCTGCCGCTCCTCGAGGGGCACGTCCACGTCGGCCACGCGGCCCACGAACTTGATGGTGGCCCGCTCCGAGATCTCGTAGTGGGACAGCGTGTTCTGCGACTCGATCATGCGGTCCCCGGCCCATTCGACGCGCCACGCGGGCTCCGCGTCGGGCGCCTGCGCAGCCTTGAAGAGGCGCACGGGCAGGCGGTTGGCAGCGATGATCACGGGCATCTCCGGCGTCCAGACGTCGCCCGGGGCGTCGGCGTCGGCGTCGAGGGGCGGCGCCATGAGAGATGGAAGGCGGCGACGACTCTTGCGTATATGGGGGGATCGGGTGAACTTCAACTAGAAAATGGAGACCTGCCGAGGAAGTGGAGACTGCGGATTGGAATGGGAGGCGGTTGCATAGGCTGACTGTGTGTCGAGGTAACGAGACCTGCGAAAACGGATATGGGTGGTTTTGTGGACTACGCCGCGAGTCAGAGCTGGTTTCTTGGGATGCTGTCTCCCGTGGATTTGATGGGAGGCCGCGAGGAAACCACGATTCGATAGTCGCAAGTCGTTCCAACGAAGCACTCGGACCGGACCACATCTTGTGAGCCTTTTAGGCAAGAACCTTAGAGCCTTGCCTCAACAACAATGCAATCGCTAGTACCACCACCATTAGCGACTGCTGTGTCGATGCAATACATCAGTGATGGCGTACATGCTACTAGTAGAAATACCTTATTGCAAGCGCTATGCAGTACGTATTCCAGCCCCGCTCGGTATTGCAATACATCTTTTTTCACGTTCACGCAGTATGGATACCATGGGATTAATCCGTTGGGGGCAGTCGTCCATACCGCTTTGGTATTCCCAGTATAATCTTGCTCCTGAACTTTCAGTTCAGGTGAAAGCGCAATCGATTTCTGACCGCGGAGCTACATGTATCCATAGTATCTCAGGCTATGAAGAGCGACGGCGAAACTAACGGTAGGAGAGCATAGTATTGCACTATTTTTCACGGCTTCGTGCCACGATTCAAGTCGAGCAAGTTTTTTTCACCGGTTGCACCAATGCCGGAATCAAGAAGGTGTAATCCACCAGTCAGTGTCACTCCATTCCCTTGTGTACACCAAGAAGCGGGCTGCGAGAAACATGGCACCAGTGAAACTCCTCATCAAGCGTGTCTTCGATCTGTATTGGATCAGCGTCGTACATGTATAACCTGACGCGGTTCATGGCATCCGTAATTCTGGGCGTGATCTTCGGAATATGTTCATTTTCGCAGACTGCACGCATCAACTCGATAAAGGATTTAGGCACTGTAGACGACGTTTTATCAATTGTCGTACACGTGGACAGTTCCGTCCGCTAGCGTCAACTTGCCCTGGCCATTTAATGCAACGTGGTTGTTCTCCCACTGACCCACAAAGCTCTCGCCGTTCGCGAAGAAGCCCGACCCTGCGCCGTGTCGCTTGCCATGAACCCAACAACCGTCGTACAGATCACCACTAGCGTACTTGCACAGTCCACGACCGTGCGGTCGACCACCTACACATTCGCCAGTGAACTTGCTCCCATCTGGGAATGTGATGGTCCATTCGCCATCCATGGGCTCATCGTGGCACCACTGGCCTTCTTTGATCACACCTGAGCTTCCGATGGTGAGTATACCTGCGCCTTCCCGACAGCCACGATGCCATTGACCGACGTAACGATCACCTTGGGTTGACATGAAGGTGCCCTCGCCGTCTTGAAGATCGTCTTGCCACTGCCCGGAGTACCTTGATCCATCGGTGAAAACCGCCTCACCCAAGCCTACACGGCAACCATCGCGCCACTCGCCTGAATACTGTTCAGTCTGATGGTGTGTAGTAGAATCCGCGTGCAATTCGGCAAGGGGGGCGATCAATTTGCCGACGCCGTGCTTCTTGCCGCGTACGAACTCACCTTCGTAGATGTTACCCTCGGCGTCCGTGTATTTTCCTGTCCCGTGGAAAGCGTTCGCCCGCCACTGTCCACTGTACGTCTCTCGTCCGCCGCTAATCGCGCAGTGGCCGTAACCACAGCGCTCGCCATTGTTCCAGGCACCGTCATAAATAAAATCCTCCGACCCGGATGTCAGTACGCCATTACCATGCCGTAAATCTTGCACCCATTGGCCTTCATATGTGCTTCCCGTTGCTCGCTCAGTGAAAATACCGAAGCCGTCTCGATGCCCGTCGTTGAATTCTCCTGCATAGACATCTCCACTCGGGTAAACATGGCGATATGAGCCGCTTATTGGATGATCTGAGCCTCCTTCATTATCTGCTACCGAGGACGAGCGCTTTGGCGACGGTGGAGGCGTATTCGACGAAAGTGATACATCCACAAACCGCGATGGGGATCGCACAGCCTTCACAAACACGCTGTGCTGCCACTCACCCTCCAGAATCGTTCCGTCCGGGTTAACACAAATGCCGCGCCCTTCGCGGAGACCGTCGACCCACTCTCCAGTGTAGGCGGCACCGTTGGCAAATTTGCACGTGCCGCGACCCCATGGTCTTCCACGGCGGCACACGCCGGAATATTTGTCCCCGTTGGCGAATGTGATGAGCCACTCGCCATCACTGACCTCAACTCCACGCTTCCAAGCCCCCTCGCGTGTCGTTCCTGAGGCTTTGGAGAAAGAGACACCTTGACCGTGGCGCAAGCCTTGCCACCATTGCCCTTCGTACCTGTCTCCTGATGCCAAGATAAGGATCCCGTTACCGTGGCGTCGCCCTTGATTAAAGGCGCCAGAGTACTCGGATCCATCGGCGTATTCGCACGAACCGATACCATGACACTTCCCTTCCACCCACTCTCCAACATAGTTCACTACACCTCCCATTTCGCCAGGTCTGGTCTTCACTGCATCCCCGACTGTCAGCTTACCGGCTCCGTGCCTGACACCATCGCGCCACTCTCCATCATATACGTCGCCCTCACTGGTAACGTAGACACCTCGACCATGGAAGCGATTAGCACGCCATTGGCCAGTATAGCTCTCTCCGCCACCAGTGCCTCCGCCTCCTCGTCGAGTACTGTGTCCCTGTCCGCAGCGCATGTCATGAACCCATTCTCCGTCGTAGATGTATCCCCCGCTCGCTTTAGAAGTCAGCATTCCCCTTCCGTGTCGTTCGTCAGTAAGCCAAGCACCATCGTACTGATTTCCTGTTGCGCGCTCCTCATACACACCGTATCCTTCACGTCTGCCGTCCACAAAGTCACCATCGTATTCGTCGCCATTCGAGTACGTGTATGCTGCGCGGCCTTCGTGAGGTGGTGGTCGTAGCGTTCGAGGTGGCCCATCTGAGCCACTTCTGGTAATTCTCTGATGGCGTAGCTCTTGCTCTAGCCACTTCGCATAGTTGCTCGTAGCCTGCCACGAGAGGGTCCAGCTCCAGCCATAGTCAGAGCAAAATGCAGAGCGTGGAGTGGAAGGCTCCTCTTCGTCCGCCTGAATCAAACTATCTAGCACCGGAGCGGCTATTTCCTCAAGCATCGAGAGAAACGACGCGGGAAACAAGTCACCCATGCCAGAGCTCGCCTCCGTGTGCCTGCCGCTTTCATCCTCGTTCTCCGCATGAAGGCTAGCTGCCAGCTCAGCGTCCAAAAGATCCTCGAAATACGAACGACATTGGGCCAAAACCCACTCGTTATCGCGCGTTCGCTGTCCTGCAATGCGCATGTGCATCGGGGCCACTGGGTCCGTAAACCGTCGCGTGAGATCATCAGCCAACGCCGACGTTTTCGTACCAAACGCAAAAGCGCGTTCACTCGTCGCTGTTGGGTGTGCTGTGACCCCGCCAGCATCCAAATCCAGCACAAGGTCGAGCTGTGCGTTCCCAGCCTTTACCAACAGCGGACTGCTTGTTCCCAGCAAATACCCTCCATTCCCAGCGAAAATCTTCCCCCCAGCCTTCAAATCACAACAAGACTGAACGGTAAAAACTCCATCTCGCTCTTGTAGCAATGAGTGTGCCAGTTGTGACGGCAACATCGCCAACAACCCCATTACCGCCGCCGACGCCGCACTCGCACTAGTCGAGTAGCACACCACTCGCCCCTGCAGTAGCAACGCGTGCAGCGTGGCCACCACGTCACCCCCTCCAAGTCGACAAACCATCGCTGCGTTCGGCAGCAGCCCGTTCGCCAGCACTTGCTGCTTCTCCAGCGACTTGTAGAACTGCTCAAGCAGCTCAAACTCCTCCCGCTCCTTCTCTTCCGCGTAAAATTTGCCCGCCAGAGCTCTCAACTGGGCTCTCAACCCTCCAAAAACCTTTAAACTCTCCGCTTTATTCGGCGCCAGCAACAGCATCAAGAAGCGCTGCTCCTGGCTCTTCCTCGTCGTCGTTCTAGTGTCCGGAAAGGCGACCCCCACCACTGCCCGACGCTTGAAGTCTTCCCCTTTTGGAAGACAGAAGAACACACCTGCCCCTTTTGCCTCCGCGTCAACCACCTGCATCTCCCGGCTGAAAAGCTCCTCGTCCTCCTCCTGTTCGTCTCTCGAGTCTTCGCCCAGAGCCTCGTCGGCCTCGTCTTCAAGTCCGAAGCTGCTCCGTCCGCCGCCATGTGAGGCGACGGAGGCCGCCATGGAGGATGCTACGAGGCGGCCGCAGTGTACTAACTGTTGTTCGTTTAGTATTGAGGCATCCGCGTCCAGTGGGGGAACGGCGAGCTCCACGGCGGAGTTGGACGAGGCTTGAGGCGAGATTTCGACGTCTGGAGAACGCGTTTCAGACGGAGATGGAGAAGAAACCCGCACGACACATAGAGAGAGGACTTGAGGCAGCCATGGCGTCGTGTGGGAGCTGCTGGAGCGAGTAGGGACCCGTGGACGAGCGCTGCTGGGGTCGTGGTCCTTGGCCATGGCTTTGTTGTGGTAAATTTGTGATATAGATCCAAGATGGGTACATTTGGTTTGAGTATTTGTGTACTTCAACTTACCCTTTTTTTAGTCCGTAAAAAAGGCAACATCCAGGAGCTCCGCGGAAGGTGCGGCATTTGGTTTACTAGTGTTCTCTGCTATTGGCTAGTATTTAGACAGTGGAGACGATGGTGCTGACGGACGGAGAGGACGGTATGTCCATCGACATGTTCAATTGCGGCAGCGATTTCAGCCGAGACTGCTACGCGTCGATGCGCACTCCTCCACCTCGGAGTGAAGATGGGGTACGTGCCCCTGGAAGCAACTGGACGGTGCTGTCGTCGCTGCGTCACACGGCCATCCTCGGAGAACAGAAGGCCAAGATGCCGCTGCTGATCCGTGTGCGCGACGTTCGGGTGCAGGCTGGAGCTGCTGCGTTCGTGGCGGCACTGATGCTGCTGGTCGGGGTCTTCACGGAAGGAGTTCCCGTCGGTTCTCGCGACTCGGTGGCGTCGGTGGACGAGCTGAACGAGTATAACTTCTATACGGGCACTGTCGCAGCCATGCTGGCCAAGCCGTTCGAGATGGCGCTCGCTTTCTTCGTACCGGTGCTGAGTCTTGTGCTCTCGCCACGGAACAGCCTGCAGAACGACTCGGTGGCCTGGAGAGCGCTGATGTTTTGTGCTCAAGGAGCGGTTGCGGCGCTGCTCACGGGGGCCTTCAGTACGCTCAACGTGCAGCAGTTGGATCCGGTTGTGGTGCCTGTGATCGTTGCCTCCGACTTGTCGTCATCGTCCTTTTCGACTGGATCGACTGTCACCAGCAGCGACCGATCGTTTTCGCTACGACCTACAGCTGACACACTGTTGCGCACTGCCATCCTCCCGGTGTACGTGACGTCGACCGAGAGCGCTTGCCAAGGGCGTGGAGGTTGGCCAAACATCGCCACGACCTACGCCTTCTTCGCCAACGACTGGCTTGTCGACCTTCTCCCGGATGGGCGCGAGACCGATTCCTCACTGCACACAAGCATCGGTGAAGTGTCATCCGCGTCAATCACTGACAGGGAGAACGAGGCAGCCCTCGACTCGCTTAATGCGACCCTGTCGGCTAACCTGCTGCTCTACGCGATGTTCTTCTCGCAGACGTTGTTGGCGTGGGAAGGGCTCTCGTACCTGGACAACAGCTCCTTGGCTCAATTCCAGGAAGAGGTCACCTCATGGCGAGCGACGGAAGACACGAATGCCATTACGGAGACCGACTTCCAATTGACAGCGACCACCTTGCTGCGGGAGACCCTCGACGAGCAGTCCTCGCGCCTCGGGCTGGCTTTCGACACCGACGCAGCCTCCTTCAACGCGTCGCACGTGGTGTTGTCCGCAGACATTGAATTTGACGCCGTCACGATTGAGATCCCTTTCGACGAGTACGCCATCGCTGACAACGGATCGACTGGTGCGGCAATGTCATCTGCTGCCTCGGGCTCGAGCTCGTCTCTTCTCTACAGGCTCAGCTCCATTACCGACTGCGGTGAGGTGGCGTGCTTGATCCCGCCACCTGGAGATTCATTCGTGGCGACCGCGACGCTGGGGGACACGGCCTACACGCAGTGGAACGTCGAGCCCCAGGTCCAGGCCTTCGCGGCCTGCGTCTTCGAGGACGGCACGGAGTTCATGACAGCGGACTATCTGCACGGCGCCAGCTGCACCCGTCGCTCGACAACGTCGTTCCTGGTCTACAGCTTTGGCCGTCGGGTGGTCGCCGACAACGTGACAGTCGATGCGTCGAGCTCAAGCAATTCCTCGCGCGTCCTGTCGGTGGCGAATATGCAGCGCTACCACACGATTACGCTGGGGCGGCTGTCCTGGCGCGCGCAAGATCTGGCCAGCGACTTCAACGCGGCCTGCGAAGTAGACGACAACGGCAGCACCTGCACGGGGGTCAGTTTTCTGCTCGAGAACGCGTCTTCAGCGGCCTCTTCTTCCGCTCGCCACCTGGTCGTCGGCGAAAGCCACCTGCCAGTCGTCTCGCTCGGCGAGTTCGACGGTCTCTACTCGCGGTGGACCCCGCTCGCGATGGTCACCACGCCAAACGACCTGCAAGGGGATCTGCTGTTCCGACGCAACGTCCGCCACGGTCACAACTGGGACCTCGACGGACAATGCTCGACCAGCGTGGATGTGTTTGCGACGCAGGTGGAGCAGAACCGCTGGCGCATGAGCTTCGGGCTGCAGGAGGCCTACACGGCGGCGCTCTTCCTGCTCTTCCAGAACGCCGTGGTTCGAGAGGAGAAGCCGGGCGCCGACGGATCTCGAACGCTCAATTTCGCCGGAAGCAGCGCGCACGTGACGCTGGAGGCGCGGATCCCTCTGCCGTCGGCCCTGGTTTCGGCCGTCGGCAGCGCGGTCGTGCTCGCAGGCGCGCTCTGCATTGCCGCCGCCGGCCGCCGCAAGGAGGGCGTGATCCAGCGCGACCTGGGCGTGGAGGAGATCGCCAAGGTGCTGCTCGTGGATCGCCGCTTCCCGAGGCTCTTTCTGGACTGCACGCTGGACGGCCCGGACGGCCGCGCGCTGCACTCCTTCCACATCAGCGCGCTCGTGCTGCGCCAAGAGGAGCCGCAGCCCGGCAGCAGCGAAGCCGGCGTCTTCGTCCGGTACCCGCCTCACGCGTGAACCACCACCGCCGACTTCAACTTGAAACGAAGCTCTAGCAACTCGAGCCCAATCCCCTTCGATGCATAAAAATAGGATACAGAACTGAAAGCCTCGTCACCGAATTGGGAGGAGTGCAGACGGACAGAGACCGCGCGCTCAAGTGTCGACGCACGCAATCGCAAATCGCCGCCAGTCACGCTGCCCTTCGGCGGCACCGGCTGGCGCGCCGAGTCAATCCAGTGGCACTCTTCGTCCGCACGCAGGGGCCAACGCTAAAGGTATCGGCAGCGGCAGCATTGCTGCGCGAAGAGGGGAGGCCGCTAAGGCATCAAGGAGGCATCAGTCAGCACCACCACCGACGTTTCGAGGGGCAACATTGCAGTCCACCCCTCGCAGATATTCGAACAACTGGCGTGTCGTATACAATCGCCAAGTGTAACAACTGGCCCGAATTCGTACTTAGTCGAATCCGCCACCGCGCCACCCTTCCCGCAGTCCGGACAGTAGAGAATAGGCCGGGCGCAGCTGAGGAGCTACGCACTCGACGCCTCCCGCCTCGCTGCTCGCCATGTCCAGCCAGAGCGGCGACGACGGCGGCAGCAGCAGCATCAGCAGCACCTCCGACGACTATGGTAACGTGGCGCTGCTCTACGGGAAGCTGGTGGCGCAGGTCTTCTCCACGCTCATGAGCGCCTTCGTGGGCACGCGCCACATCCTGCAGGTCGTCGCGCTCAAGAAGGAGGAGCGCGCCCGGCGCCAGCTGCAGACGCCCATGCTGGCGGCCGTCGACCACCGGCGGCGCTACACGGGGCGCAGCTGCGAGGGCAGCGCGCCCACGCCCCCCGCGCTCATGAACCTGTCGGACGACGTGCCCACCACCAGTCGACGGAGCGGCCAGACCACGGGCACGCACAGCAACTCGTCGGACGAGTACCGACGCAACCGCCGGGCCTCGCTCCTCGTGCGGGAGAGAGAGAACGCGCTCTACGCGCCCGTGGGCGGCCCGGACCTGACGACGAACGAGAGCGACGACGACCGCCCCCGAGTGTCCGTGGCCTCCCGGATCCTGCGCGTCATGTGCCTCACCGACTTCGTCTTCTCGCTGTCCGGGGCGGTGGTGACCGCCGTGGAGCTGTGGGCGCCCGCGGCCGCGGACGGCTTCCAGTTGACGTTCTGGGCCCAGGCGCCCCACTGGTGCTCGCAGGTCGCGAGCTTCTGCTGGGTCGCCACCTTGGCGCTGTACATCGCCAAGCGCAGGAACAGAGCGAGCTTCGACGTGGCGATCGCGCACGCCATCATCTGGATGGTCGTCGTGTTCTACTGGGTGCTCGAGCTCTACTCGAGCTACTACAAGACCAAGGGATTCGTGAACGCCGCCAAGATTATCTGGAAGGTCATGGCCGTCGGCTGCTTCCTGATCATTACGTTCTGCTGGATCAATTTCGCGAGGCGGTGGAGAAGACAGGAGCGGCGCAAAGGAGCGTACGTGGTGTCCAAGCTGGCGTCCTACACCATGGCGTTCTTCATCCTCGTCGGCCCCATCGTGGTGACGGACCTGGCCCTTGGACTGCACAGCTCAGGCGACGTCATGGACGCGTGCTCGGTGATTCTGGCCATGTGGCCGTTCGTGAACGCAGTGATTTACCTCACCAAGCCGACGCTGTGTCTCAAGCTGTTCCAGGCGAAGTCAACTCGCGGCCCGCGCGGACAATTTGATTCGGCCGATGGGCAACACGGGAACGGCCTTAACCGTCTTGGAAGCCGACGATTTATGAGCGGGGCTGGCAATGGGTCAGCTGGCACCGCAAACGGCATGGGAAGCGGAAACACAGGCGACACTAGCCAGAAACTGCTGATGTCGCCGTCGCACCACGAACTCAAGGGCTTGGAGATTGGCGAGAAGATCGGCGAGGGGGTGGCAGTGGTCTACCTCGGTAAGTGGCGTGGTGCTAACGTCGCTGTGAAAATGAAAGCGGTGCTGGCAGCGTTGGAGAGTGCCGCGGACTTAGCCGAGTTCCAGCACGCCTGCAATGTCGAGATTCAGGCCGAGGCTGAAGTTATGCGCGGCCTGTGCCACCCGAACATCGTGCTGTTCATGGAGGCCGGCTTCTACCGCGGATCAATCTGCATCATTTCAGAATATTGCGCGCGTGGATCCCTCCGTGACGTACTGAAGGAGCAGACGCCAGATGTCAAGAACCTGAATTGGCCGACCAAGCTGCGACTTGCGTTGGGCATCTCGCATGGAATCCAGTACTTGCACAATGCGAACCCGCCAATGATTCACCGAGACCTGAAGTCTCCGAATGTGCTGGTGGACGACTCGTGGCATGCCAAGATCGCGGATTTCGGTACTCTTCGCTTCTCAGAGATCGTGTCGTCAGCAGCACAGCTTCAGTCATCCCAGATAAATCCCAGGAGTTCCGCGAAGATCCCCGTGGTAGAAATGACAGGACTTGTGGGTACCACGCGCTGGATGGCACCAGAAGTGATGCGGGGCGAACGAATTTACACCAGCAAGGTGGATATTTACAGTCTCGCACTCATTCTGTGGGAGCTCATCGAAGGAAAGCTGCCGTTCGAGAACACCCGATGGAACCACGAGGTGGAGGACTTCGTACTGAAGGGCGTTCGGCCAAATATTCGCGCAGATCTGTGCCCTCTACGCTGGAAACTGCTGATTGTAACGTGCTGGCAAGCGGATCCACGAGAGCGTCCCACCATTCAGCAAGTTATCAACAGCCTTCAGCGAATTGGACGCGAAGAAGTATGGGATCCGACTGGTCCTCGCTTTACAGGTGTTAGTCAGCTGGGCACGTCAATGTCCTCTTCGATGTCGCAGTCATTGTCGTCTTCGTTCCTCGAGTCACCGACAGCTGCTGGTCCTATTGGAGGCTTTGACCGACGTAACTTTAGCCGACCGCCTGCGGCGCTGGACGAAAACCATGCGAGCGAGTCGGACTCGGACGCTGGGAGCTTTGCTGAGGAGTTTTCTTACGTTCCAACTCTCGAGTCTCTCGCATCTCCGGTCATTCTCGATGCATCGGGCGCTAGCTCCAAGAGCCCCAACAGCTCCAAGACATCGCGTTCGAGGTCGCGCCATGGTTCCATGGAGACTTCCGCTAGTAGCCGATTGAGCTGTGTGAGCACTACGAGCAGCACAGTAAGTATGGGCGTCAACGACAGTGGCTACTTTGGTTCAAGGAGCATGAATGACCCAAGTGCGAGCTCAATCAGCGTCGGCAGCCTCCAAGGCAGTACGAGTTCCTCCATCAGCGGTCTCTCTGTGGGTAGCTTGCGAACGCCCAAGCTCAAGAAGAAAAAGCGCCCTGAGTGGCGACGCCGCACCGACACGATCCAGGAAACGCAGCCGACGGATCTTATCAACGCGCCACCGCTCACGTTTGTCGAGTCTTCGCCAAATGGGACTCCGTTCATCGTTAATATTTAACCATTCACATGCTGTGTCAAATCAGCTAGCACCCGGGTGATGTAAGGTATGAGGCACTTAGCTCTTGCTTAGCCAGCTAGCTCACCGTGTTTGTTGCTGTTTTACAAGGTGAGGTGCTCCAGTATACAACCGCTTACCTCTAACGTGTTTGTTCGTCACTTCTTCTTCTTCTTGCCCCCACCTTTCTTCCCTTTCTTTTTACCTTCAGCCTTGCGTGCGCGGTTGAGCTGCTGGAAGAGGTCTCCTGGAAGCGATGCGTCGACTAAGAAGGACTGAAGTTTCGCGTTCTCCTGCTAAAATGAAGCAGTGGCACCAAGTGAGCAACGACAAATCTCAGCGAGATGCAGGAATAAGCCAGGACGTACCTGCGCGAGAGCTGGCAGCAAGACATTCGCTCCCTCGGGCTCAATCAAGTTGAAGGTGAAGTCTACATTCGCCAGAGCTTTGCTTCGAATGAGCGCGTCGCGGAAGGCAGTGAGTGCCTCGATATTCTGCACGGGTGAGGTGGGGGCAAAGCAGCAGGTCAGCAACAGGCGCGCCACCTTGTCCATTGGCCATCCACGAACAGCGTACATTTCGGATGCCGTTGTCGGACAAATTCAGCGTGACGAGTCTCTGTGACCGCGCGAGTCCGAGAGAAAGGTGCTGTAGTCCCTCGTCCTCAATGTTATTGCCGTTTAACGACAAGACCTCGACTGCGCACATCGGCAAGCTTATGAGCTGTGCGAGTTTGACGCAGCCGTTCGGGCCGACGCCGCAATAGTCGATGTGGAGTTGCTGCAAGTCAAATCCGCAAGTATTAAGAGTGCTGTCGGCTTTATAGACCAAGACGAGTCCAAGATGCACGCACCTTGAGCGCGGTGTTGTTAAAGAGCCCGTCGACAAGCACGTTCACGCCTGCGTCGCCGATCTCGAGGTTGTAATCGAGGTTGAGCGTGAGCAGTCCGGGTGCCTTTTGAAGCGACAGCACATCCGCCAGTGCCCTGCAGCCGTCCTCGCCGATCCCGCAGTCCAGCAGCTCCAGGTATGCTATCTTCACCCCCGATGTCGCTTGCAGCAGACTTGCCTACAACAAAAGTAACTGGTTAGTGGCAGTGTACGTACACGAATGAATGCGGAGCGTACAATTGCAGCGACGCCTTCGTCCCCGATGTCCTGCTTCCAGATACGAATGTACCGCAGCTGGGTGTACGGCCCATTGGAGAATCCTGGACCAAAGCCGTGAAGATGATACCGTCAAGGAGAACTTCTCTTTTTGTTGTTGTTTCCAAGCAGGAAGCACAGAGATCCAGAAACAACCAAGTGGAAAAGGATATCATGATTGCCAGCGCTAGCGCTCGAACGCCGCCTGGTCCGAGCGTTCCCGCGCCCTCACCTTCGAGAATGAACTGCAGCCAGCAAAAATGACCGAGCCACGCTAAGGATCTGACCCCCAGTGCGCTGGGTACCTTACGGCAACGACTCGGCACGCACATTCACGAGGTCTCCATCTTCTTCCTTGCCGCGGAAGAGCTCGTTCACGTGTGGACTCACCTGGACACCAATAGCTCTAACCGATAGCAGCGTAGCCATATACATGTAGCACACGCCTCCCAGTCAGCAAACGGCCAGTACACCAAATGCAGCGTTGCGCACGGCCCCCGCACTTGCAGGCTTTGCCGTAGTTAGTGGCGACGATCTGACGCGTCACGACGTTCTCGTCCACGACCACCGCCTTGGGCTTCGCCTTGGCCTTCTTGCTCATTTGTCCACGAGATCGAGTGGTGAAGCGACGCCGCGACCGCAGATATGTAGCCATGTATTGCAGTGAATAACTACTGTCAGTGATGGCCACAAATGTATAGCTGGGCATTGAAACAAACTTAACAACTGACAATGTCTACTGCAAGTACCTAGCTGACCCCCCGTAAGAAATGCAATACCCGACGTGTTTGCCTTGTCACCGCGGTCAATTACCGACGCCCGCATTAATAACCTCCAACATCCATGTCGCCGGAATAGCATCTTTTTCCAGCCTTGGCACAGCATCAACCGATTCGAAGTAGCTCACCAGAATTGAAGCGTTCTCACCCAAAGTACCAAGGAAAACCATCTCACTGCCACGCTTGGTTTGTTTTTGTTTGTTAAGCGGCCTTCTACTTGAGTTTTCTCACTGCCACGCTTCAGCAACAACAAACCGTTGAGCACTGTCAAAATCTGCCGCGGAATCGTGTACACAGTGGTTCGACCACCTTGCGCACGCCGTCCATAATGAGCTTAACGGCGCGAGCATCCAATACATTGCGAAACCACTTTAAACGACGTATCTGTTTGCTCTTTTAGCTGAATTGAGATCCTAGGTTCAAGACATTAGAGAACTGGAACTTACCCACATGGCTACAGTATTTGCCTGCTATGCGGCGCACGTGGAATGTACCCATCATGCCGGACTCAGAATTTCTGAGCCCAGCCGATTTCTGATCGGAAAGGTCAGTGCGGAAAGAGCGCCCTTGGACCGACGAGGCGTGCGCCGACATGGAGGCCCCCAGCGAAGCCGACTCCGCCGCAGCTCCCCATACCCCGTCCACAGCCCCCCAAGACGCCAGCGCATCCAACGCCGCCGGCCGCGCTGCAGACGCCGCGCTAGATCCTGCACAATCTCCCTCTCAAGCGTCGGCCCGCGCCCCCGCCACTCTTCCGCATGCGCCCGCCTCCGAACAGCACGCGCTGGAGCGCCAACTGGAGCGCGAGATGCAGAAGAGAAGACCCGATCACTTCGTGATCGGCGTCACGTGTCGCTCGCTCGGCGGGGTGCCCTCCACCCTCCGCGCGCAGGTCTGGAAGGAGCTCCTGGGCGTGGCCCGCAGCGAGCGCCTGTGCCTGGACCAGAGCATCCTGCAGGTGGAGGAGGACATGGACAACCAGCGCGTCATCGCCGCGGACGCGGCACGCACCAGAGGCAACGAGCCTCGCTTCAAGCAGCCGGAGACCGCGGAGCTCGTGGTCAAGCTGCTCACGTACTACTGCAAGTGCCGCAGCATCCGGTACAAGCAGGGCATGAACGAGGTGCTCGCCCCGTTCCTGCTGCTCACCGAGCAGCGCGATGGGAGCGAGGAGAGGCTCCCACTGGCCGACGGGGTCGTGTTCCAGTGCTTCTACGCGCTCATCGACAGGTTCCTGCCCCACGTGTTCGCGGACAAGGAGTTCCGGTCGCTGCAGTGCTCGTTCCAACTCTACAGGCTGCTCATGCTGTACCACGACCCGGAGCTGTGCCACTTTCTGGACCAGCACGACATGACCCCGGAGCTCTACGTGACGCCGTGGTTCATGACGCTCTTCGCCAGGTCGCTGCCGCCCGAGTCGGTTTTCTACCTGTGGGATTTTTTCCTCTTGGAGGAAGACCCGTACTTGCTGCACTTCGTGGCCTACGCGCTGGTGGCGGCGAACCGGGAGAGGGTCTTCGAAGCGGACATCGCCATGCTGCCACAGGTGCTGAGCTCGCTCACGTTCTCGTCGCGCGACGAGTTGGAACAGGTGTGTGCCAGCGCGCTCGCCATCTCGGCGTCGACGCCGCGGTCGTTCAAGCGGGATTTGTACTCAGTGTGCTATGGAGGGTTTACGGACGCCATGGTGCCGTTTCTGGATGAGCTCTATGCGTGCTCCAGTCTGCAAGTGTACCCAGAAGAGCTCGTGCGGAACTTGTTGGATCGATTGGCGACAAAATCCAAGCAGAGGCTGGCACCAGGTGCCCCTGCTGCGCAAGAAGAACCTACAAACGTCCAAGATTCGCTTAACCCGTTGCTATCGCCAAGCAATGCTGAAGCTCCTCCTCTGTTGTATCATTCCGTGAACGACGGCGGAGATGAAGTGACGGCGCTGAAGTTTATCGTGTTGGATTGCCGACCGGCGGAGGAGTACCACAAGTCACATTTAAGCCTCTCCCACCACATTGATCCAAGCGTCATGGGGCGGCCAGATGTGCTTGATGGACTTATGAAGGGCTTCTCACACATGAAAGGCTGCCACTTTTGCTTTGTTGGACCCTCTGTCGATTCGCCGTCTGTGCTCCCGCGGTCCTCCTCCAACAACGCAGCACTGAGCACAATTGTGCGCCTGGCCAGAGTCATTTCAAACGACAAGTCTGTCCAAGAACCGAATCAGAAGCCGGTTGAAATCCATGTAGCAGCAGAAGTTGCCGGAGAAGTGACGTCGACTGGACCCGTTGCATTATCTCGCAAGCAGAGTCCTGGGGAACCTGGCGCGTTAGCCAGCGAGATCGGTAGTAGCGGGGCGTCTAAGGTTCATGCGGAGCATGTGTCTGTGACACGACTCGTGTTGATGTTCTTGCAAAAGGGCTTCAAGTATGTGAGCCGACTTGATGGAGGGTTTGATGAGCTGGAGAAGACCATCCGAAACATGGACACTTTCGCGCAAGAGCAGCTCCTTGTCTCGTCCCCGTTACCTCTACCAGTCACTGAGCAGATGGCGGTGCTACCTGATTCAACTGGAAATTCGTCCTCGGGGGGATTCAACTTGCTCGCAAAAATTGGTTTGAGTCGTTCTCGCGCGCCTTCCCAAGACGATTTTGCGACCGACGTCAGTACCAGCACTCGCACCGAAGCGTCCCAGACGAACGGCGGTCGCTCCACCACCACCACTACCACCGCAAGCGTATCTACTTCCGTTTCATCGGCTCTGAGCAGCAGTACCTCCAAGGAAGTGAAAAAGAAGACAAAAATTACGACAAGTTCAGCGGTATCAACATTGTCGCAACGACTGATGCTTCTGAAAGCAGCAGCAAAAGATGCTGTATCGTCAACCTCGAGCTCTATTGGCCGAACTAACAGTAACGTGTCTGCTGAGGCAAATAATGCCGTCGAAGTAAGCAACTCTACAGGCGAGGAGGGATGGGTAGAAGTGTGTGTGAAGACGAGTGATGCAGCGCAAAAGAGTGGGCAAACTTGTGATGTCGAGCTACAGCCTGGTCCCATCGGAATCTTGTTTCAGAAGTCTCGTACGTCCAAGATATTCCAAGCCGTCGTCGATAGCGTGGTTCCGGACAGTCAAGCATCCGCCACTGGACTGATCAACACGGGAGATTTGCTTGTTGCAATCAACGGAGAGAGCTTGGAGGATGTGGCTTTCCTCACTGTTATCGAGCGTGTCATCGAAGCATCTCGACCGGTGATGCTGCGCTTTCTTACTCCAGTGAGTACGCAAAAGGATAAAGTTGCTACCGTTTCTGACATCCCACCAATTGCACCCACACTTGTAAGCGCGACGAGGCACTCTATCTGTATCACTTGGGACAAATTGCCTGACTCGGTCGCGGATCCCGCGGCAGCACGCTACCAACTCCAGTTCGCGAAGCAATCGGGCGACGAGTTTAATCCTTGGCTCCCGGTCGTGATGAAACAGGAAGGGACAACAGCTGAGGTGGATACAACTGGTGTCACTGATCAGACGAACGGCACGATGGTTGGCCTTGAGTCGGGTGAATATCTTGTTTTCCGCGTGCGTTGTGGAGACGGACAACGGTGGGGACCCTACAGTTTATCGAGTGGGTCTATGAGGACGTTGGATGTCCGCACAGCAGGCGCGTCAAAAACTACCTTAGGCACCGTGACGCCGACCTCTGCGACTCAAGAAGACTTAACAACAGCGGTTTTCCTCCCTGGTGTCTGTCCTGAATACGTTGAGCGAGGGCGATTTTTCTATCGCGTGCTCCTGTCATTGCGAGCTCGTCGCCGCCCGGATTTTAACGCAGAAAAGCTGGACATTGTGTTGGAGAGGGGTCTCGTGATCAGGGGCTCGGAGAGACTTGTGTGCCCTGGCACCAACCAAATATTCGTTCGACTTGCTTTTGGAGACAATGATGACACTGCAGAGCACGACAGAGAGTACGAATGTTCTGGCGGTGAGCTGATGTTGCTCCGTAATGGCCAAAGGGGGGCCGATGATGATGCTGACGGGGTGTGGGCCTTTGAAAACACACCCGACGGCGACGTAGTCCTTGAAAGGATTCCTGAGTCGGTTGTTGAAGAAACTGGGCCTTCGCTGCAAGAACAAGCCAAGTCCATGGTCCAATCATTCCTCAATTCGAGCGGTATTACCCCACCTAGCACCGTCGGCCATGGAAACGTGGGCGACAACGTCAATTCCAACAGCACTGGCTCAATCAGTTCTGTGGTCTCCACTACTGCCAGCACTAGTAGCGCCAACAGTGCGCCATCGTCCTCGCATGCCCCCGCCCCGCCACGAATTTTACGAGTTTTTCCCGCGTCAAGTTCAGAGGTTGTCATTACGTGGGATCCAGTGAATGATGTCGGTGTGGCGAAGTACCAGATCCAGTATGTGAAGGACCGTTTGGCTGCCATGTGGTGGACGGTGAAGCCCGACATTGAGGCCGATACACTCAAATACTCAGTCACGGGCTTGCAGCCAAACACGCCCTATCTATTCCGTATACGCAGCGGCACGGAGGACAACAAATGGAGTCCATACAGTGAGTCAAGCGAGAGTTGCCGTACACTCACGAGTGATAAGGTTTCTGTGAACAGCTCTTCCAGTGACGATGACGAAAATACGTCTGTCACTCGGCGACCTATGACTAGCAATGAAAAGAAGCGGCTATCAACGACATCTATGACCCCAGCGCCACAGAGTGCTCCGATGCGCACTGGAAGCACCATTTTGGACCGAGCCGTTGCTGTAGCTTCCCGGTTAAGACGGCGCTCGAATTCCTCTAACAACCATCACGTGGAGACACACCCAGATGAGACACCACTCAGCAACAAGGACGAAGACACCGACGAGGCACAGCAGCATGAAGACGATAGAAAAAGCGAGCTCGAGTTACCTTCGTCGCGACATGTAAATTTGGCGAGCTGGAAGTCTTCATCGAGCGATGCACACAAGGACTTCCGCTTTTACCACGCCACCAAGTTTGAGGAACAGGACGAAGATTCTCACCGGCAGCTAAGTCGATGTGGCGATCGTGAGCTGGTTGTCTCGCCGTCGGTGCTTGTCGTGCTCAATGTCATGGCCGCGACGCGTGAGGGATTTGCGTTAGTAGAAGAGTGGCGGCCTTTAAAATCGCTGACGAAAGTTGACGAACGTGACGACTTGGAGAACGCCCTTGTGTTCCACTTCAAGGTATGCCTTTGTTGAACGATGGTTGCTGTATCTGTGTCTAACATTGTGTGGTTAATGTACTTGTAGGACCAAACTGAGGCTACTCCCGACTCTGTCGATGATACTCGACTGAGTAACCAGCTGATTGTCGTTGTCGATGAGGCCAAAGCCTGCGCCAAAGTTGTACAAGAGTACCACACGAAGAATTTGAGCCATGAGGGATAATGCACACTCTGTGGTAAGTGATGTGCTGTAGATGTCGGGCTGCTCAGGCTTCAGTGAATGTAGATGTTCATTTGAGAAATCATGTACGAAAAAAATACTAACTACCTAAAAACAATTGATAGAGAAGTCATAGGCCATCGTGTTTCATCGCTTAAAGTTGCAGACTGTGTGATTAGGACGAGCTCACGCTGAATCGTTGGAGCTGTTTGACGAAGATCTCAAAGTTTGCAAAGCGAGCAATGTGCGGGCCACCTGGCGCTGAAACTTGAGTTTTGTGGGAGCTAGGCGAGCGCAAAGCCGAAAGAAAGACAGCGCAGTCCAGTACTCGTCCATCCGCAAGCTTGTCAGCTAAAGTCGCCAGCAAGAAAACAAGGTAAGAACACTGGAAACGTTCAAGCAGCACGCAAATCTCGGAGCATTACCCCGAGAAGATAGAAAACGCCCACGTCGTCCGAGCTGACGTCGTTGTGAACCTCATCGCGCCAAGTCATCAGCACTTCCAGCACTGTATCGTATGCTTCCAACTCTGGGTGTGGACATGGTAGAACGAGTCAGCGCCAGTCAAGCGAGAGGACGTCACCGCGCGTAAAACTTACCGTAAAACCAGCGTGCCAGTTGCAGACGGATCTCTCTCGTCGTGGCATCCATCTCGGTCTGCTGCTCCATGTGGTAGAACATCCGCCAAGACTTAACGCCTGCTTCAATTAGGATGCGCTGATAGTGCTCTGACTCGGTGTTAACTTCTTGCCGCCGTAGCCGGTTCAGCAATTCCCAGCGGAATACAGCAAACAAGTCGAAGTCCCAACCGGTTTGTGCCAAGAGAGCGAGAAGCGCATCCGCTGAGAAGCAGCGCGCGCCGTCGTCAAAGCTCATCATACCCCACAACAAGTCACAATCTCCAGGTGTGAAGCGCGCAAACTCGTGCCTGAAGCTTGTGTGCAGCGCCTTCGTGATAGCGGTCGGAGTAGTTTTAGCTTTATCTCGTACCGCAGCACACTTCTTCGGTCTTTGCGGCTCAATTGTCGCGAAGAAGACGTCAAAAGTATCACTAGCTGGAGCGGTAACCAACTCAGCGCTCGCTGACACGCCAGCATTACTGCTGTTGAGGTGCCTAAAGAACAGCTCAAAAACCTCAAAATCCACAGGAAGACAGAAGCAATCTGGGTGAGGAGACAATTGTGGCAGCTCCAGCCTGACTTGATCCGCGGACCCTTCTCCATTGTGGGATTCAACCTTCGTGGTCGTGATGAACGCGCTCGAGATGGCATCTCGAAAGGAAAAATGCGCATCACCAGCCAGAATCGCGACAGGAAACGTTTCTGTGTTGTCCTCTTGATCGATAAGCGTCAAGAAGAACTCGAACGCTTCAACAGGGAAGATAACCAGCCCAGTCGATGAAATGGGTCCTGTTGCCGCAGAAACGGAGCTTCTACCCAGAGACCGGAACTGGTCAAGTACTTGAACCAGCGTCGCGTTCAGTCGGTCGTCTTCATATACGGCTTGAGTCCTTGGATCTGCAACTAAGCGGACACGGATGTCCATATCGGTGATACTTGACGTGTCCTTATCAAGTAGTGCGGTCTGTATTACTACATGCTCGTTCGAACTATCCTCGCCGGCATTAGCTTCGTTGAGGTTCGGTACTGGTGAAGGATCCCTCTTGACGGCCACAGTGAAAATGTCAGCGCGGAGCGAGTCCAGGAAATAATTTCCCATTAGGGCTACGGGGCCATCGCTTCCAACATGCCAGCTCCGTTGGGAATGCACTAACTCCAGAGCTTTTCGCTTCCCAGAAACGGAAGGATTCCCATGGACGAATTCATGTGTGTCGAAGAGAGCGAAGTCCAATTGCCCACGCTCGATAAATGTACGAAAGCACGCCATCCGCCGACGTGAACTCAGAACTTGTTCACTCAAATCTGTCGCGACGACCAGAGGCACGAGTCCCCATCGTTTAAATTCGTCGTTTGCTTCTACGAGCTCGGTGAAGTGAAGCATAAACGAGTGCAGGAACTTACACGAACCACTAGCAGCCTCCCACACGAAACAATTCGGGGAGCCGTTCTCTCTGAACGAAGGCTGGACCCAGTCAGCGGTGCTCAGCAAGAAGTCAACCGCAATACGTGCGTAAGCTGCTGCGAGGAACGAACTGCTGGACACACCGAAAGGAATGGCACCGGAGCTCCACGCGCGGATGCCTTGGTCCTTGTAAAACTGCTTCTGCGTATCCCACAAACAGCATTCGGACAGCCGAGCGAGCTTTGGCGAAACGGAGGAACACGAGGTGGCAAGAAAGAGCGGAGACGTTTTCACCTCCTGCTTTGACTGCACTGTTAACGTCTGCTCGGGCACGTCTGCAGACGGATACAAGCCGCTCCAAATGTCTGTTTCGAGCCTATGCAGCTCTGCGATCTCTCGCCGCACTCGTGCTTGCGGGAGTAGCTGCGTTTGTCGCCGAAGCTTTTTGGCGCAAGCTCGCACAAGCTCGGGGTGGAAGTGGCTCCATCGCAGCACCAGGAGCAGCAGCTGGAACGGCAGCTGGTTAATACTCGAGAACATGGTCGCTCTCGCTGCCCCGAAGACCTCGTCTCCGTTCGTGACTGCTCCTTTCGATTCCGGGACCCAGCGCACGATCTCCATCACAAAGCGCCACCCACACTGGTCCCGCAGCCAATCCAGCGGCTGTGCGATCAACTGGAGATGCCTCTGCGAGTCGCTCTCTGTCCCCAGTGCACCAAAATGCTGCAAACTATACATCGCGGAGCTCTCCATCGCTCTCGTATCTGCTGCCAGCCCCAACAATCCAGCCGGGTTGTGCAATACCAGCAGCAAACCTCTCTCCACAGAGCTCTGCAGTTTGGACGCTACCTCCTCCTCCACCTGCTTCGCTGCAACTCCGTCCTCACATGGAGCATACACTACGAACACAACCCCCGTCGCCTCACCACTAGCAACCCGAGCTCGTGTCCATTGCAGCAGCTCGTCGACGTTGCCCACGTGCGCATAGCAAGCGCCCGTGCCACTCAACACGCCACCACCACGACGCAAGAAACCCTTCACCAGCTCCGCCAGCTCAGTTCCTTGCTCAGCGACGGCTGCACCGCCCAAAGAGACCAACACAATGCGCCTATCCACTTGGCACTGCGTCGCAGCTCGCTCCAGCACTTGCACCAAAGCTTCCGCCAGCCAGCATTGCGTCAGGTCGTCACGCAGCTTGGTCACCTCCATCCAGCAGAGTCCGAGTGAGGGACGTTACGTCCGACGAGTCCGTTACTGATGATAAAGCGCACGGACTGTCACTTGCCGGGAACGGGTGGCGCCCACGACACCATGCACCGATATGGCTACATTTCCATCATTGCAATTGATTGAGTGGTAAGTGTGGGTGAAGGAAAGTATGGGTCAAAGGATGCCGGGGACCAGCATTGCAACTTGCAGTGCTGGTGCAATTTGCAACATCCTTTTAATACCACGGCAGCGAAAAAAATATTAGGGCTGCGCGAAGGCTGCGATAGGATTGTGGTCATGAAGATCTTTGTGCCCGCGTGATTCACGGAGTCGGCCCGGATCGGGCCGAGCTTATGAATAATAGTATCACGCGTGCACGAAATCTAGCTCCAGTTGCTCACAAGAGGATCGAGACTGACGGAGAAGGCAGAGCTAGATGGTCAGCGTCAGCAGTGATAGAGCACCGGAAAGGATGCTGTTGCAGCAACTACTGTTGTATACGTTACCACAGTAAGAGCGCGGTTGCTGGTAAGAGTGATGGTACGTTTAACGGTATTCGTTGCTCTGGTGGCGCAGTTAGTCAATCAGGGCGTCGGGCAGGAGCCTGCCTGCGTAGAGTTCTTGACTCACCTCCGTCGAGTTGTTCGGTCTGGGTGTGCCACCGCCACATGCGAGCAGGTTGGCGATTGTCGGCAAGCAAAATTATCGAGCCCTTTGAAAATGTTTTTTCGATTCGAGCCCCGTTTGGATCCATCATTTGTTTTTTATAATAATAGAAAAGTTTACTAGAATGGTCGATTGGGATTTTTTTCCAATAAATTTTACATTTGCAATATAAAATCTGCACTTTCATACTTAGCGCCACATGAATAGTGCAAAATTTACATAGCAAATGTATTGGGAATTACCATATTATGGTAAAAAGCTTCGGATCGGCGTCTGCGTAGTACAGAGATCAGCACTGGTCTTCTTGGCGAACGGCAGGGCTTGTTTGCGTGCCTAATCATAGTAACAAGTTGTTCAGGAATATTGTGTTACTGCTGCCTTATTGATTGCCGAACTCTAATATCAAGGTTGTAGCAAACCTTCCAAGGCCGACGTTGTGATCGCACCGCGTCAGGTCTCTCTACATATTATCTCTGCTGTTTGTGTTCTTCTTGTTGTTCCTTCTCAGTCTCTTGCGTGCTTAATGATGAACGACTCTCGGAAGTCTAAGCTGTCTACATTGTGCTGCCGCGAACAGTGCCAACTCGCGCTTGGCTTTCTCTGCTAGATCCCCATGAGTTCTTGTCGTGCCATGCGTAGATTTTCACTTCAACTCGTACGTTAGGCTGCAGTTGGCAATAAATATTGTAATTTGAGCAGAGCTTAGGATATCAATGGCACCACCGCTGTGGACACTCTTATAATAGAGTACCGCAAAAAGGGAGGGGGCGGGTGTGAGCGGAACTTCCTGTAGTGGCCAAGGTGCCCACAGCGAAACAAGCCGTTGTTACTGAGCTACGACTAGGAGAGTGTGTGTGCTGTCTTACAAATCCCAGTACCTCGAACAACGCAAAATGGAGATCTGACCTGATAGGAAGTGCGTCCACCGATGGTATTAAGTTGGCCAGGGTTTTCTGTACTAGAATAATGTAAATAATTTATTTTAATAAAGCATACGAATGCCCTACATTTTATGTAGGGCGTTCGTAATCCTTGACTGTGAGCACATCGCAACTGGTGTCCACGTGTTTACATAGCACAACCAGTGCGTCCTCCTCGATAGATCATCAGCCACTAAGCTTACGACTGATGATCTATCCATGGATAGTGACAATGATAACGCACAGATAGCTTGGGTTGTCACTACTGGTACAGGCAGGTCCAATCTGCCACATCAAGAGCCAGACAAGCGCGCGGCTCCGGACCTCCAATTCTCAGTTGTCAACTCGCTCACAAGTGCTCAAGAGGGACGAGACCAACCATGCGTTACTACTGCTGTGCCACCCTGCTGTCCTTTGTCGCCTTCTTTGAGGGGAATCAATGCTGCTACAGCACTTACCGAGCCCGACCAAACTATAACGACTTATAGCACTTACCGAGCCCGACCAAACTATAACGACGAAAGTCACAGCGCCAGCAGTACTCCACTCTCTCGCTGTGATCAGCAGCGGCACTGCATCGAAAAGATCCCTGAGATCCGACGAGGGGAATGAGGGGGGGGGGGGCATTGGCAACGACTTTGTGGCCGATGAAGCGGGAGCTGGCACACGCGGGAT